>JASVEL010013966.1:0-47334 GCA_032618575.1 Nicotiana noctiflora
CAGATAAAGGATGAAAGCAGAGGCAGCTGCAAGAAGTATCAAGTTGTGGTGAGCTGCCATATAGCGTTCCTGCTTGGCTAGTTGGTTTGGTACTATAATTTGCTTCCTGCATCGGTGAAATACCGTAGGATTACATATCCGGTTGGACAATAACCTGTAATCTTGAATCCTAATAGGACTTCTAGAAATGTGATTACCTCTTTTGTATCAATAGAGATTACTAAAGTCATAAAATCATACTTCCTTCGGTGCACAATAGCTGACCAATTTGCTTTTTTATTTTGGTCCAAAATTAGTATCCATCTATATAATCATGAAAAAATTCAAGTTGTTTTTCATAAAATTATCCTTATGTACATATCCCTAAAAAGTTTTCTTACTCCTCACATCAATTATTTAATTAAGGGTAGTTTAGTAATACTAGGTATTTTTATATCGAATTTACTATCTTCTTAATGAGCGTTCTAAAAGTAACCCCATGAATTAAGTTATTATAGGGACATTGAGGTTGATATGGAGGCAATGCCTGAGATGAGGATGAGTGGAGCTACTGGATCAGACAAAATTTCGGTTGAACTTTGGAGGTGTATAGGTAAAGCAAGCTTGGAATGGCTGATTGAGTTGTTTAATGTTATATTCAAGACTAATAGGATGCCTAGAGAGTTGAGGTGGAGTACAATGATTCCGCTCTATAAGAACAAAGGGGATGTCTAGAACTATAACAACTATAGGGGTATTGTGAGCACGTGATTTTTGCCCTATACGAGAATTACTCCCAAAAATTCAAAATAAAATAGTCTTGTGTTGTAGTTTGATTTTTCGTGGATTTTGTGAGATCTTTGTTTGACGTTAGCACTTGTCTTTGTGTATGTGTTATTGATTAAATTGATCAAAAATACGTGTTGCGGACATGTAGGAATTGATTGAGCATTTGTGAGAATTAATTGACCATAAGGTGTTTAAAATGAAATTTACAAAATTCACATCCTCGCTCCTTGTCATTAGGTGACTTTATTAAATATTAATAGTGTGAATATTAATTAACAAGCGTGTGATTTTATTGTTTAGAGTGATTTTTAAATGTGGCTAGAGAAAGAAAGAAAATGGCTAATTTTGCAAAGCCACTTCAGCCCAAAGAGTTGTGTTATCCGGTCCAGTTCAAGGGTCTATAAGACCAACAAAACGACGTAGCTTAGCGTTGAAGCTATGTCGTTTCAGCATCAATAGATCTCACTCGTGTAGCCATTTTGATCCAACGGTTGAGACCACTTCACCATCACCCGTTTCAAATAACCCGACCCATGCCCGGACCGACCCAATCTCCCACTTAACCAAACGACGCCGCTTTACGTTAATAATGCAATCCATACCGTTGATCTAATCAGATCCAACGGCTTGGATTAAATCCCACGCCCAGTATATATTCGTTCCACGCGACCCGGACCCCCTAAGAACCCCCCCTTCGTCTCTATCTATCACAGACACACAAAAAAAAAAAAACCGCCGCTTGCCACCGTCTGCCGCCTACCGGAAATCGCCTCACGGCGGTTCCGGTAGGCCAATGGCTCCCAAATTAACACCGTAGATTCTCCCAAGCCCCCTCTACACGGATCTAGCAGTCGTTACCCTCGAATATTGCTTGAACGTCTCGAATATTCGTTTGAAACTCGCCGGAACTTGAACATCCACTCCAACCAAGCCCAAACTCACACCCCGTCGTCTCCTGACCTCCCTCGCACCATAAACACCTTTGTTTTGTTTCGAATCAAGCCCGAACCATTTAAGCCCCAAATTTCGGCCATGAACCCTAGATTTCGCATTTCTTCTTAATTGAGGTCTAATAGACCTTAATTGGGATGTTGTCATTGTTGAAAACATCTCAATTAAGGTCCAGTAGCCTAAAAAATGCAAGTCCAAGTCCGAACGACCCAAAGAGTGTCTTGACTCTCGTTTTTACTGTTCGAGGTATTTTCTTCTGTCTTTTCTTCTTTGTTTTATTCTTGTTCTTGTTTTATTTGTGTTGATTTTCGTGTGTTCTATCCGTTATTGCGATTTTCTGTTTTCATCTCTTCTCAAAAGACCCTTTTGTATTGGTCAATTCTGATTTTGTGTTGTTTATTTGACTGAGTATGTTGTCGAATGTGTATTCGCTGCGATTAGAATCGTCGAATAATTAGTTTTGTATTTTTCACCTTTGACCAAGATTGTTTGAATCACTGCCTATATCGATTATTCGTTATCGATTGTATAAGTCGTAGTTAATTAAGCAAATGTCGTCGTAGGAAATGTCATTAGGACTGTCTAGTTACATCCGAACCATTGTTGGGATTGAAAGCTGTGAGTAATTGTGTAATTTTGAACTAAGGACATTCTGGATATAGCTGCTTGTAGTCAGGGACTAATGGGGTTAGCTGGTAGAGTGCAATGCACATGAGGATGGCCAAATGGAACCTCCTGTACAGCAGGGTGTCCTATTAGTGCCCTGCACTTATCAATTTAATATTAACATCCCATACTTAGACATAGTGTAGTGGTAAAAACAGAGGGATGGGTCTGCCTAGGGAATATCAGGGGTTCAGCAGAGATAAGGGATGGGCAGAGGTAATTGTTTTGTTCAGGTCTTTGGCTTTTAGGATTTGTTTTAACTATAAGTAGAAGGGGGCAGTCGGGGAGGCAAGGTTTGAAAAGATAGAAAAGGAGAACATTGAGGGAATTCTGAAAGAAAACAGAGAGATTTAAGCAATAGAGAATTCTGAAGAACAGAATATGAAAACAGAGAAAAAAACAGAAAAGGGGGAGAGCTTGTGAGTAAGGGAAAACAGGGGACAGACAACCTGAGAGAGAAAACCATTTTTAGGCAGTGAAAGTTAAGAGTTTACATAGATAGCTATCCAAAAGAAAGGAAATAAAAACCTACTATTTTATTGAGTAGCTATAGAGTGAATTTGATTCCCAGGAGCTCTCTTTACATTTTGCAGTTTTAGTTTGGAGTTTGTGGTTTTCTGGAGTCAATGTTGTCTCTTGGTTGATTTTCCAATAGTTTTTGGGTCCAGTTGAGATATTCCAGGATCTATTATGGGTTGTTTGTATGCTGTTTGGTCGTAAACGTTTTCTGAGCTGTGGTCGAGTGTCACTTTGGTTTTCAAAATTGGGTTTGAGCTCTTTTGGATTCCAATCTGTTGTTTGCGGTTGTGATTTGTGCTGTTGGGGTACTGCTGTTGGTATTAGCTGCTGCTGTTGTTGTATACTACTACTGCTGACTCCTTCTTCTCCTTCTATTTCCATTGTCCAGGTACTCTCTATATCCTTGTATATAATTGTGAAGAATCAATGAGAATTTGACTTGGAAAATCAAATGAAGAAGCATATACGAAACAGTTGACTGAGTTCATTCGATTTCTATTTTTGTATCCATTTTGGAGATTTTCAGCTAAATACTCATCTATGATTGAAGATGTATGAAGTTTGATTAGGATTGAGTAAATCAGTTTTAATCGTGATATGTAATAATTGAACATTTTTCTATGAAGATTATGTGAATGTGATGATGATGTTCAATATTGTAGTATTAATATCTTATGTTAGTTTGGTTACTTTAATTGTTGAAGTCTCGTGTACTAAAAAAAAACATACGGAGTAATACAATTTCATGGATACTTTCCTGATAAATTCTAAAAGGTAGTTTAATAGCTTAGCCATGTATATAATTAAATCTGAAAGCTAGTACCATGTCTCACTACCATTTTTATAACAATCTATCATGAACTTAGATTATTAGATAATTGCAATTAGGGTTGGGCTATTAATTAGAATTTAATAAAATCACACAAACGAGGACTTTAATGTGAATCATTCGCATATGTCAAATAGTTGCGAGTTTGACGTCAGAATTTGACAGTCAACTTCATAGTATAAATGACAAATTCCTTGGCTTCGTTTCATTATAAACTGATCTATAAGTTCGTTGATATAAACTTGACTTGGAGGTTTTAATGTATAGTTTAAAAATATCATTTAATTAGGACCTTTGTTTATTATTAGAGACCAATCAAATAAAAAGACATAGTCATGTTAGGTTTGACCTTAAATAAAATAATGAGACGAGCCTCATTAGAAAATAAAACACACAGGGCCCCCAAATTAATTACTATACTTAGACTCGGAAGGACCGTTTAGCGAATTTCACGGTCTTTCCCAAAGTTAACAAAGATGGAGAATCTTTAGGCACGACTTTAATAAAATTACTTTCCTAAATATGGGTGCGCATTTATGTGACCCAAATCTTACTCTCGGCGAAACTGAAATGCATTTAAGTCACAAGCGTACTGGTTGCGGTGTGACTCGCAATGTGTTTTCGCGACGTCGCAATTCTTCTAAAATTAAAAAGCGGAATATAAAAGCACATAGGTTAGAACATATTTTGAAATCAGATAAAATCAAATATGACAATTGAGCGACCGTGCTAGAACCACTGAACTCGGGAATGCCTAACACCTTCTCCCGAGTTAACAGAATTCCTTATCCGGATTTCTGGTTCGCGGACTGTTAAACAGAGTCATTCTTTTCCTCGATTCGGGATTCAACCGGTGACTTGGGACACCATAAATCTCCCAAGTGGCGACTCTGAATTAAAATAAAATCCCGTTTCGATTGTCCTTTAATTGGAAAAACTCCATCGCGCCCTCGCGAGTGCGCGCCGAAAGGAGGTGTGACACCTCTGGCTACTCTGTTGGGGACTACTAACCCAGAACTTCGGTTCAAGGTTTAAGAATTCGAGCTCAGTTAAAATTGTTGTTTTTGTCTATATCTCTGATTTTATTATATGTTTAATTAATATGCTATATGTCTACCGCTTTGATACTAGTTGCACCGTATATACAAACTGCTATATGTTTACCGCTTTGATACTATCTGAACTATATATACAAACTGCGCCGAGTCCCTTCTTTCTCTCACCCCCGGGGATGTGCTCACTGGTTGAGACTCCCTATTCTGTTAGTGTCATACCCCGAAATAATAAAGAGGCTCGGAAAGTTTCTAAGCCGATTGGCCTTTTGGTTCCCGGAAAGGAGCTCCTTCCTCAGCCCGAGTTGTCCACTTGGGTACACAGTCTAGATCACATACCGAGGTTCCGAGCTTAGAATAACATGACTTCATGCCGGATCCCTAGTAGGAAACGCTTATTTGCATCACGTTACATTTGACTTAGGGGACTCAACACATGGGTTGGTCCGTCTAGGACATGTGACCCGGTAATCAAAGACCGAGCATATTATATGTTGCATTTATTTATCATGTATTATTATGCTGATTGGTTAAATTCCTGAAAACAAAAAGAAAGAAATTTGGAACGGAAAAGTATTGAAATATTAACAAAACTCAGTCGAAAATTTGAAAAGAAAAGTTTGAAAAATAGGTAGAATAATTTTGTTGAAATAATTGGTCATAAAATAATCTGACCGAACTACGCAGGTTTGATTCTCGCCATTAGGTGGGATACGTAGGCAACCCTCATCGGGTCCAACCACCCCTTTAAAAAAAATGTGTGTTTAATTTTGTCAATAAAATCAAAGTGATGCCGTTTTTGCAAATAGCCGAATGTTCCGAAAGGACGCCGGAAGGCTGTTTTTGCAAAAATAGCCACTTTGAATCTTTATAAATAATTTTTGGGCACAACCTTGAAATATTCCCTCGCGGAAATATTGAAAGGTCGTAGCCGCAAAATCAAGTTTGGGTTACCACCCTTTTTCAAAAAAATCAAAAATGTTGAATTTTAGTTTTCAATAAATCGAAGTGACGCTATTTTTTAAAATAGCCAAATGTTCCGAAAGGACGCCGGAAGGCTGTTTTTTGCAAAAATAGCCACTTTGAATCATTTTTAATAATTTGCAGCCACAGCCTTGAAATATTCCTTGTGGAAATGTTGCAAGGCCATAGCCGCAAAATCAAGTCCGGGTTCACACCCCTTTTGCAAAAAATAACCAAAAAATGTCAAATTTTTTATTTTTGTTATAAATAAATCGGGTGATGCTATTCTTGTTTAAAATAAGCCGAATGTTCCCCAAAAGGACGCCGGAAGGCTATTTTGCAAGAATAGCCACTTTGAGTCTTTGTAAATAATTTTGGGCACAACCCTGAAATATTTCCTCGCGGGAATGTCGAAAGGCCGTATCCGCAAAATAAAGTTTGAGTCATCACTCAACTTTACAAAAATAATCACTTTATCAAATAAGCCATTACATGGCCGGTTTTGCTGAAATAGCCACATTTGGCATTTAAACTTTCTCAGTCTTGTGTTGACCTGTGTCTGCTGAACGATGCCCCATGGGCCCCAAGATGAAAAATTTTGAATTTGTAGTCTCTCAAATAAAATTTTGCAAAAATATCCACTTTGTCAAATAAGCCATTACATGGCCAATTTTGTAAAAAATAGTCAATTGATATTAAAAACTTCTCAGTCTTGTGTTGGTTTATGGCAATGCCGAACGATGCCCCCATGAGCCACAGGATGAAATTTTTTTTTTTTCAAAATTTATCTTTCTTAAATAAATTTTGCAAAAATAGCCATTTTGCCAAATAAGCCATTACATGGCTAATTTTGTAGAAATAGTCATAATTGACGTTAAAACTATTCCGATTCTTGTAGAAATCTCTGGCACAAGGTGTGAAAGTTTTTCATCAGAGTTTGTAGTTGGAGTCGGCTTTTATAATTTTGCTTCAAAAAAAAACAAAAAAAATCAAATAAATATCTCTTTATTTCTTGCATTAATTTGCAAGAACTACGCTCTGTCTGATTCATGCGGGGTCATGATACGTAGGCAATCTCCATAAGATTCGACCACAACTGTATATGTATATATATAAAAAAAAAACACCCAGCAAGGTTTTCAAGGATAATTATATATATATATATATATATATATATATATATATATAAAAAAGAAAAGAAAAGAATAGGGAGGTTAATAACAATGAGGTTTTCAAGGATAATTGAAAAAAAAGAAGCTGGAATGACGCATGTGATGAATACATATAGAAATGGTTAATTGATTAGGTGCATTGCATCCAACGTGCTATAACATATCTGTTAAACTCAGTAAGCTAACAAGTTTGTTGCAAATTTTCAGAAAAGTTTAGCAATTGACTTGACAGAATATACTGGCTGATCACCATTACCGAACTAGATCAAAAGGTCTAATTCCAGCAAGCATGTCTAGTTCCGGTAAAAGTCTCGAGGAAGAGAAATCAGAGATACAGATCATGAAAGAAGAGGTAGATCGGTTGAAACGACAGATAACAGAGAGGCACCTAGCGTGGGCTAGGGGACAGTCATCACTAAACCTTCCTACTCTTACACCAGCTCCAGAGCGTCCGCCTATTGATCCCTCGACAAGTGCACCGATCTATCCATATTATCAAGGGGAAAACCCTTATACATCCCAGGTTCCACCAGCTAGACAAAATACTCCTCCTCCGGTCACCCCTGTTTTTGTGGCACCTCCACCTGCTACTTTACAGAAGTCGTCCAGTGAACCGCTTTTCCAAATACATGACAATCATTGTTATGATCCTGAGCCTACCTTTAAGGCTCCTGAACCGCATTCACACACCCCTCACTGGGATAACCCTGCAGAACCGGAAAAGCACTTCAAAAGTTTGGAGCATGAGGAAGTTATTCGGAAAGTCAAAAGCCTGGAGCAATCCTTCAGGAATATGCATGGTTTAGGCAACCAAGTCAGCGTTGCTTACAAAGATCTGTGCCCATTTCCAGATGTCCAGTTGCCCGCCGGGTTCAAAATGCCCAAGTTTGATCTATACGAGGGGCATGGTGACCCGGTAGCCCATCTTCGAGGTTTTTGTAGCAAAATGCGAGGAGCCGGAGGGCGAGATGAAATTCTGATAGCTTACTTCGGTCAGAGCTTGGGAGGGTCTGCACTAGAGTGGTACACCAGGCAGGATCCCAGCAGATGGTTTACATGGGATGACTTGGCCCAAGCATTCATCGGCCAGTTTCAATATAATCTTGAAATAATCCCTGATCGCTTATCATTGCTAAAGTTAGAGAAGAAATCCGCCGAAAGCTTTAGAGAATTTGGGTTCTGCTGGAGGGAACAGGCAGCAAGGGTAGATCCCCGATGAGAGAGAACGAGATGGTAGATTACTTCTTGCAGACACTGGAGCCAACTTACTTTAGTCACCTGGTGACGTCGGTTGGTAAATCTTTCAATGAGGTGATCAAAATGGGCGAAATGATAGAAGAGGGACTTAAGTCCAATAAGATCTTAAGCTATTCCGCATTGAAAGCAACAACTCAAGCTATTCAGAATGGCACAGGGGTTGCACTGGGGAAGAAGAGAAGAGAAGAAGTTACAACGGTAGAGGAGGGTACTTGGTCCAGATCGAAAGGTCCTTCACCTCATTACCAAGCCGGACCCTACCACTCAAATCACCTTAATCACCCTCCCCGAAACATATATCCACCACCAAGGGTTAACAATAATCCTCCAGGACCAGGTTTTCGAGGGAATCATGCCTTCAGAAGGGAAAAGGCACAAAGAACATTCACTGAGTTGGGAGAAACTTATACTGCTCTGTTCCACAAATTGAAGCAGATAGGTTTATTGAGTCCTATTGAGACAAGATTGCCAAATCCCCTACCCCCAAATGTGGATCGCTCAATAAGCTGTGAGTATTGTTCAGGGGCTCTCGGACATGATACCGAGAAATGTTGGAAACTCAAACATGCAGTGCAAAATCTTATTGACACCAATAAAATCGAGGTTCAGACACGAGAGGCACCCAACATTAATCAGAATCCATTGCCAGCTCACCCTTAGACCCAACATATAAGAAGTCATGCTTGGTAATCAGGAGGAGTTTCAGTGGTTTGTTTTGTTGCCATTTCTTTTGTCCGAGTTGTTTTCGGGGTTGTGACCCGGATCTTGTTTTGAAGTGAAACCCTCTTATCTTTCCATTTTGGTCATTGCAGTTTCGTTTCAGTTTTGTATTTTTGTTTACTTATTTGTGTTTGAATCATTTCGCCGTTTAGTTTTATGAAACTTTCGATCTTTTATTACCCCAGTCATCTTTTGTTTAGTTCTTCTATTTTTAAATTCGTCATTTGTTCGAACGCCGACTCTAATGACATGGCATCGCACATAATTTTGGCCTAATATTAAGGGAAGCAATTGGAAGATAATCAGGTCATTTTAAAAAGAAATAAAAATGATTGGAGAGTAGTTGGAGCCCGAATTATGTGAGACTGGGGCAGAAACCCTTAAAGGAAAATTGGCCATGCTAAGACGGGGTTCGCTCATGATACTGAAATAAAAGTGTCGTCCAGCAACACTTTAAAATGATAAATGAAAAGGCGAATGGACGATATGGTTATCAATCATGATACAACCAGAAGATGTCGTGAATATGTTGTTTGTACTTGGCATGTTTTGAAGATTGGAATGATGAAGGCATTTTGTTCTGCTATCCAAACACTTTATCCATCGTCAACCCTTTGTGCCTTATTTTAAAATCTTTCATACCCCTCCTTCGGAATTAGTTGCAAAGACTAGAAACACAGGTTTGAAAGACAAGAGAAAAAAGGGACAAAGAAAAAGAAAAGAAAAAAAAACAACAAAAGGAGATAAAGAAAAGAAAAGAAAAAGCAAAATGAATAAAAAAAAGGGAATTGGGAACTACGTTTGACCTGATTCCTTAAAGAGAATACGTAGGCGCTTCACAGCTCGGTCATAGTGTAAATAAAGAAATAAAAAATCCCAAGTAAAAAAACTGGGGCAAAGAAAAATTGTGTTGGTTATAAATAGATTTAGGTCCGAAGGTTGTAAATTTTGAACCCAAAATTGATTTTGTTTTAAGCCTTCAATACCCTTTCTTTCTAGCCCTATCCAAATCCCACATTACGCTCCAAAGAAAGACCTTCCGATCAGTCTTTAAATAGGCCAAGTCAAACAAACACGAGAGTCTCATAAGAATATGACACTCTGATTCCCAGCAGAAAAGACTCTAATTCCCAACAGAAAGGAAATACGAGAGAGTCTTAGCAGTGACACCCCAATCCCCAGCTAAAAGTGATACAAACGAGAGAGTCTTACCGGTGAAAACCTTCACATGCACCATAAGGCGACGAAAGTTGAGAGAAAATCAAAATGAGAGAGGCTTGAAAGTGAAAACCCTTCGGGCACTACAAGTCGAATAAAGGTGATAATCAGATGGAAATCACGAGACAGAAATCGTGAAAGGCAATTAACAACGGAGGATAGGCCATATGTGCATGTCATGACCAGTAGAGTTGGTATTCGCGTTTGATAAGTCATTTTTTAGTTATTTCTTGTTAGAGAGTCATTTTTTCCTTTGTCTTCTATTTTGTTTCTTTTTATCTTTCTCATTTTTATCAAAAATTCCCCATCAAAGTCTGTCTAGTCAGAACAAGTAAGAAATAACTTCAAAACTTGCCACCAACTTTCCAATTATTATGCAAAGCAAGGAAGTGTCATTGATGGC
This sequence comes from Nicotiana noctiflora, assembly GCA_032618575.1. Lineage (NCBI taxonomy): Eukaryota > Viridiplantae > Streptophyta > Magnoliopsida > Solanales > Solanaceae > Nicotiana > Nicotiana noctiflora. The sequence goes on from JASVEL010013966.1 coordinate 10,519, forward strand.
AGAGAAGTGTGGTGCAAAGAAGATTATTAAACTGGGGCAGAAAATTTTCTTTTCAGTTTGAAAATTTTCTGGAAGTCAATACCCACTTGGGGAAGAAGGAAAGTCTTAAGAGAAATGGTCTTCGAACCAATGTCATTCTCAACAGCCTTCAAGAAGAATGAAACACCAATTTTGAGGAAATGAAAATCCACCAACAATGTTATCTTCAGCAAGTTCCGAGGTGGTCGGGCAACACAGAGTGGTAAAGGAAGCAAGGAAATCCCATCTCCAACAAAATAACCCCCAGCAAGTTGAGAAACACAGAACAGGGAAGGGATAAATGGAAAAAATCCATCCCCAGCAGGAATATCATCTCCAGCATATGAAATCATTCCCCAACAAGTTTTGGGAACCCCGAGCGAGGAAATGGGAAAAGGAAAAACCACCCTACAGGAGCGGCACAACCGCTCACAATGTTTTGAACTAACAAATTTTCTTTGATTTGAAACAGGAAAAGAAAGTGCTATTGATAGCAGAAAGTCATGCCACAAGGAAGAACACCAATACTGGGGCAGAAAATGTTCTGCCGTTGTTGAAAATTTTCTCGGAGAAACAAGAAGGCAATTCAAGATGACGTGTCAGGTTTGTCCACCTTCAAATAGGATGTTTCAGGTTTGTCCACCTTTGAACAGGACGTCTCAGGTTTGTTCACATTCATACATTGATATTATGGGAGTATTCGCCCTCGAATAGGATACAATGGGACTATCCGCCCTCGAATAGGATACAATGGGAGTATTCGCCCTCGAATAGGATACGATGGGAGTATTCGCCCTCGAATAGGATACAATGGGAGTATTCGCCCTCGAATAGGATACAATGGGAGTATTCGCCCTCGAATAGGATACAATGGGAGTATTCACCCTCGAATAGGATACAATGGGAGTATTCGCCCTCGAATAGGATACAATGGGAGTATTCGCCCTCGAATAGGATACAATGGGAGTATTCGCCCTCGAATAGGATACAATGGGAGTATTCGCCCTCGAATAGGATACAATGGGAGTATTCGCCCTCGAATAGGATACAATGGGAGTATTCGCCCTCGAATAGGATACAATGGGAGTATTCGCCCTCGAATAGGATACAATGGGAGTATTCGCCCTCGAATAGGATACAATGGGAGTGTTCGCCCTCGAATAGGATACAATGGGAGTATTCGCCCTCGAATAGGATACAATGGGAGTATTCGCCCTCGAATAGGATACAATGGGAGTATTCGCCCTCGAATAGGATACAATGGGAGTATTCACCCTCGAATAGGATACAATGGGAGTATTCGCCCTCGAATAGGATACAATGGGAGTATTCGCCCTCGAATAGAATACGATGAGACTATCCGCCCTCGAATAGGATATTTTACATTTTATTTTACATGGTCCTTTGCATATTTCATAAATTATTGCCAGAATGCATTTTTTTAATTCAAAAGTTGCTACTAAAAGCAGGCGCCTACCTGTATAACAAAAGGCAAGTCTTCAGTCTTTACATTGCAGGCCTTGAAACCAGTAACCCACCATAAAGCAGAGGGTTACAACAAGAGATCCCAGCGCAAATTCAAGTGCATGAGTCAAAGGAAATGAGGGAATGAAGGAAAATTTTCCCAGCCTCATTGTCCCCAGCAGGCAAGTAAACAGTTCTAAAGATATCCCCAGCAGTCAGGAAGGAAAGCAACACGACCCAGGAGGAAAGCAGTTCCGAAACAAGGTAATGGTTCAAGAGTCGATGCAGCAAGAATAAAATGGTACAAGAAGCAAAGGAAGGCGATCTAGTTCGGAAGTTGTAGTTGAAGTCAGGGTGCCCGCCTGAAGAATGGAGTGGCAATATTTTGGAAGTTGCAGTTGAAGTCAGGATGCTCGCCTGAAGAATGGAGTGGCGATTTAGTTTTGAAGTTGTTGTTGAAGTCAGGGAGCCCGCCTGAAGAATGGAGTGGCGATTTATTTTAAAGTTGTAGTTGAAGTCAGGGAGCCCACCTGAAGAATGGAGTGGCGATTTATTTTTAAAGTTGTTGTTGAAGTCGGGGAGCCCGCCTGAAGAATGGAGTGACGGTTTATTTTGAATTTGTTTGAGGAAGGCGGTTGAGTGCAACGGAAATCCCCAGCGTGAATCCAAGTTCATAAGCAAAAGGAAGGCAACAAGGATCAGAAAGATAAGTTCAAACTTCGAAGGAGAATAGTTCGAAGATTACAAAGAAGGGACCAATGGTCGGAGTTCGGCAGTCAAGATAGGCCGAAATAACAATTGTCAGAAGAGAAGAAGCATGCGAAGAAATAGCAGTGGCGATTTATTTTGAAGTTGTAGTTGAAGTCGGGGAGCCCGCCCGAAGAATGGAGTGGCGATTTTATTTTGAAGTTATAGTTGAAGTCAGGGAGCCCGCCTGAAGAATGGAGTGGCGATTCATTTTGAAGTTATAGTTGAAGTCAGGGAGCCCGCCTGAAGAATGGAGTGGCGATTTATTTTGAAGTTGTAGTTGAAGTCAGGAAGCCCGCCTGAAGAATGGAGTGGCGATTTATTTTGAAGTTGTAGTTGAAGTCAGGGAGCCCGCCTGAAGAATGGAGTGGCGATTTATTTTGAAGTTGTAGTTGAAGTCAGGGAGCCCGCCTGAAGAATGGAGTGGCGATTTTATTTTAAAGTTGTAGTTGAAGTCAGGGAGCCCGCCTGAAGAATGGAGTGGCGATTTTATTTTAAAGTTGTAGTTGAAGTCAGGGAGCCCGCCCGAAGAATGGAGTGGCGATTTATTAGGAAGTTGTAGTTGAAGTCAGGGAGCCCGCCTGGAGAATGGAGTGGCGATTTATGCCTGAAGAATGGAGTGGCGATCAGGGAGCCCGCCTGAAGAATGGAGTGGCGATTTAGTTTTAAAGTTGTAGTTGAAGTCAGGGAACCCGCCTGAAGAATGGAGTGGCGATTTATTTTGAAGTTGTAGTGGAAGTCAGGGAGCCCGCCTGAAGAACGGAGTGGCGATTTATTTTTGAATTTGGTTGAGGAAAGCTTTTGAGTGTAACGGAAATCCCCAGCATGAATCCAAGTTCGTAATCAAAAGGAAGGCAACAAGGATCAGAAAGATGGGTTCAGACTTCGAAGGAGAATAGTTCGAAGATTACAAAGAAGGGACCGATGGTCGGAGTTCGGCAATCAAGATGGGCCGAGATAACAATTGTCAGAGGAAAAGAAGCATGTGAAGAAACATCAGAGCCAGCAGGATGGCAAGAAACATGACAAGATCAAGTTAAAAAGGATAGATAAGAATTTGCAATACTGTAACTTAGGCTAGCTTCTTATTTTTGTTTAGCACGGTGTAATAAGGAGATCAGTTAAGCAGTGGCAACAGCAGCAGTAACAGCAAGATCACAGCAGCCATGGTAGTCCCAGCTACCAAAACTTCCCGAACTACATTGACATGATTCCCTTTTAGCCAGGGATATGTAGGAGACCTTTTGAAGCAAAGGTTCGGTCAAACTTTTCCAAAAAATGCTTCATACGGAGTGCTCAAACAGGCAAAAATCGCTCGTATCCGCTCACTTATCTTTGCACGAAAACTCTTCATGTTTCCGCGCAAAGAGGGGCAGCTGTGAGCACGTGATTTTTGCCCTATACGAGAATTACTCCCAAAAATTCAAAATAAAATAGTCTTGTGTTGTAGTTTGATTTTTCGTGGATTTTGTGAGATCTTTGTTTGACGTTAGCACTTGTCTTTGTGTATGTGTTATTGATTAAATTGATCAAAATACGTGTTGCGGGCATGTAGGAATTGATTGAGCATTTTGTAAGAATTAATTGACCATAAGGTGTTTAAAATGAAATTTAAAAAATTCATATCCTCGCTCCTTGTCATTAGGTGACTTTATTAAATATTAATAGTGTGAATATTAATTAACAAGCGTGTGACTTTATTGTTTAGAGTGATTTTTAAATGTGGCTAGAGAAAGAAAGAAAATGGCTAATATTGCAAAGCCACTTCAGCCCAAAGAGTTGTGTTATCCGGTCCAGTTCAGGGGTCTATAAGACCAACAAAACGATGTAGCTTAGCGTTGAAGCTATGTCGTTTCAGCATCAATAGATCTCACCCGTGTAGCCATTTTGATCCAACGGTTGAGACCACTTCACCATCACCCGTTTCAAATAACCCGACCCTTGCCCGGACCGACCCAATCTCCCACCTAACCAAACGATGCCGCTTTACGTTAATAATGCAATCCATACCGTTGATCTAATCGGATCCAACGGCTTGGATTAAATCCCAAGCCCAGTATATATCCGTTCCACGCGACCCGGCCACCCCCTCTCAGACCCCCCTTTCGTCTCTCACCATCAGAGATCAGGCCTATCGACCTATCGCCTCACGGCGGTTCCGGTAGGCCAATGGCTCCCAAATTTACACCGTAGAATCTCCCAAGCCCCCTCTACATGGATCCGTTAGTCGTTAGTCTCGAATGTTGCTCGAACGTCTCGAATATTCGTTTGAAACTCGCCGGAACTTGAACATCCACTCCAACCAAGCCCAAACTCACACCCCGTCGTCTCCTGACCTCCCTCGCACCATAAACACCTTTGTTTTGTTTCGAATCAAGCCCGAACAGTTTAAGCCCCAAATTTCGGCCATGAACCCTAGATTTCGCATTTCTTCTTAATTGAGGTCTAATAGACCTTAATTGGGATGTTGTCATTGTTGAAAACATCTCAATTAAGGTCCAGTAGCCTCAAAAATGCAGGTCCAAGTCCGAACGACCCAAAGAGTGTCTTGACTCTCATTTTTACTGTTCGAGGTATTTTCTTCTGTCTTTTCTTCTTTGTTTTATTTTTGTTCTTGTTTTATTTGTGTTGATTTTCGTGTGTTCTATCCGTTATTGCGATTTTCTGTTTTCATCTCTTCTCAAAAGACCCTTTTGTATTGGTCAATTCTGATTTTGTGTTGTTTATTTGACTGTGTATGTTGTCGAATGTGTATTCGCTGCGATTAGAATCGTCGAATAATTAGTTTTGTATTTTTCGCCTTTGACCAAGATTGTTTGAATCACTGCATATATCGATTATTCGTTATCGATTGTATAAGTCGTAGTTAATTAAGCAAATGTCGTCGTAGGAAATGTCATTAGGACTGTCTAGTTACATCCGAACCATTGTTGGGATTGAAAGCTATGAGTAATTGTGTAATTTTGAACTAAGGACATTCTAGATATAGCTGCTTGTAGTCAGGGACTAATGGGGTTAGCTGGTAGAGTGCAATGCACATGAGGATGGCCAAATGGAACCTCCTGTACAGCAGGGTGTCCTATTAGTGCCCTGCACTTATCAATTTAATATTAACATCCCATACTTAGACATAGTGTAGTGGTAAAAACAGAGGGATGGGTCTGCCCAGGGAATATCAGGGGTTCAGCAGAGATAAGGGATGGGCAGAGGTAATTGTTTTGTTCAGGTCTTTGGCTTTTAGGATTTGTTTTAACTATAAGTAGAAGGGGGCAGTCGGGGAGGCAAGGTTTGAAAAGATAGAAAAGGAGAACATTGAGGGAATTCTGAAAGAAAACAGAGAGATTTAAGCAATAGAGAATTCTGAAGAACAGAATATGAAAACAGAGAAAAAAACAGAAAAGGGGGAGAGCTTGTGAGTAAGGGAAAACAGGGGACAGACAACCTGAGAGAGAAAACCATTTTTAGGCAGTGAAAGTTAAGAGTTTACATAGACAGCTATCCAAAAGAAAGGAAATAAAAACCTACTATTTTATTGAGTAGATGTAGAGTGAATTTGATTCCCAGGAGCTCTCTTTACATTTTGCAGTTTTAGTTTGGAGTTTGTGGTTTTCTGGAGTCAATGTTGTCTCTTGGTTGATTTTCCAATAGTTTTTGGGTCCAGTTGAGATATTCCAGGATCTATTCTGGGTTGTTTGTATGCTGTTTGGTCGTAAACGTTTTCTGAGCTGTGGTCGAGTGTCACTTTGGTTTTCAAAATTGGGTTTGAGCTCTTTTGGATTCCAATCTGTTGTTTGCGGTTGTGATTTGTGCTGTTGGGGTACTGCTGTTGGTATTAGCTGCTGCTATTGTTGAATACTACTACTGCTGACTCCTTCTTCTCCTTCTATTTCCATTGTCCATGTACTCTCTATATCCTTGTATATAATTGTGAAGAATCAATGAGAATTTGACTTGGAAAATCAAATGAAGAAGCATATACGAAACAGTTGACTGAGTTCATTCGATTTCTATTTTTGTATCCATTTGGGAGATTTTCAGCTAAATACTCATCTATGATTGAAGATGTATGAAGTTTGATTAGGATTGAGTAAATCAGTTTTAATCGTGATATGTAATAATTGAACATTTTTCTATGAAAATTATGTGACTGTGATGATGATGTCAATATTGTAGTATTAATATCTTATGTTAGTTTGGTTACTTTAATTGTTGAAGTCTCGTGTACTAAAAAAAAAAAACATACCGGAGTAATACAATTTCATGGATACTTTCCTGATAAATTCTAAAAGGTAGTTTAATAGCTTAGCCATGTATATAATTAAATCTGAAAGCTAGTACCATGTCTCACTACCATTTTTATAACAATCTATCATGAACTTAGATTATTAGATAATTGCAATTAGGGTTGGGCTATTAATTAGAATTTAATAAAATCACACAAACGAGGACTTTAATGTGAATCATTCGCATATGTCAAATAGTTGCGAGTTTGACGTCAGAATGTGACAGTCAACTTCATAGTATAAATGACATATTCCTTGGCTTCGTTTCATTATAAACTGATCTATAAGTTCGTTGATATAAACTTGACTGGGAGGTTTTAATGTATAGTTTAAAAATATCATTTAATTAGGACCTTTGTTTATTATTAGAGACCAATCAAATAAAAAGACATAGTCATGTTAGGTTTGACCTTAAATAAAATAATGAGACGAGCCTCATTAGAAAATAAAACATACAGGGCCCCCAAATTAATTACTATACTTAGACTCGGAAGGACCGTTTAGCGAATTCCACGGTCTTTCCCAAAGTTAACAAAGACGGAGAATCTTTAGGCACGACTTCAATAAAATTACTTTCCTAAATATGGGTGCGCATTTATGTGACCCAAATCTTACTCTCGGTGAAACTGAAATGCATTTAAGTCACAAGCGTACTGGTTGCGGTGTAACTCGCAATGTATTTTCGCGACGTCGCAATTCTTTTAAAATTAAAAAGCGGAATATAAAAGCATATAATTAAAATATACAAAGAAATCAGATAAAAACAAAAATTGCAATTGAGCGACCGTGCTAGAAACACGGAACTCGGGAATGCCTAACACCTTCTCCCGGTTAACAGAATTCCTTATCTGGATTTCTGGTTCGTGGAGTATTAAATAGGGTCATTCTTTTCCTCGATTCGGGATTCAACCGGTGACTTGGGACACCATAAATCTCCCAAGTGGCGACTCTGAATTAAAATAAAATCTCGTTTCGATTGTCCTTTAATTGGAAAAACTCCATCGCGCCCTCGCGGGTGCGCGCCGAAAGGAGGTGTGACAGGTATCAAATTACTGAGTCATACCTTGAAAGTTTGGGAGAGAGTGGTAGAAATGAGAGTGCGAAGGACGGTGCCTATTTTAGATAACCAGTTCGAGTTCATGCCGGGTCAATCTACCACGGAAGCTATCCACCTTATTAAAAGGATGGTGGAACAATACAGGGATTAGAAGAAGAGATCTCCACATGGTGTTTATCGATCTAGAGAAAGCGTACGACAGGGTTCCTATGGAGGTTTTATGGAGATGCTTAGAGGTTAAAGGGGTCCCGATTGCTTACATTAGGATGATTAAAGACATGTATAATGGAGCTCGGACTCGGGTTAGGACAGTAGGAAGCGACTCCGACCATTTTTTGGTTGTTACGGGGTTGCACCAAGGGTCTACGCTTAGCCCTTTCCTATTTGCCCTGGCGATGGATGTCATAACGCACCATATTCAAGGGGAGGTACCATTGTGCATGCTATTTGTTGATGACATACTCCTAATCGACGAGACACGACGCGACGTCAACGAGAGGCTAGAGGTTTGAAACATGCCCTTGAGTCTAAATGTTTCAGGTTGAGCACGACGAAGACGGAATAACTTGAGTGTAAATTTGGGGTCGAGCCGACGGAGGCAAGAGTGGAAGTGAGGCTTGACTCTCAAGTTATCCCTACGAGGAGTAGTTTCAAGTACCTGAGGTCAGTTATTCAAGGGATCGGGGAGATCGGCGAGGATGTCAGACACCGTATAAGGGTGGGGTGGACGAAGTGGAGGCTAGCGAAGGGAGTCTTGTGTGACAAGAAAGTGCCACAATTACTAAAAGGTAAGTTTTATAGAGCAGTGGTTAGGCCTGCTATGTTGTATGGGATCGAGTGTTGGCCTGGTTAAGAACTCACATATCTAGAAGATGAAAGTAGCAGAGATGAGGATGTTGAGTGGATGTGTGGGCATACAAGGATGGATAAGATTAGGAATGAAAATATTCGAGAGAAGGTAGACGTGGCTCTTATAGAGGACAAGATGCGGGAGGTAAGACTCAGATGGTTCGGGCACATTCAGAGGAGGAGCACTGATGCACCAGTGAGGAGGTGTGAGCAATTGTTGTGGTCGGCGCAAGGAGAGGTAGAGGGAGACCCAAGAAGTATTGGGGAGAGGTGATTAGGCAAAACATGGCATGGCTTAAGATTACTGATGACATGATTCTTCTCAGAGAATTGTGAAGGTCGAGCATTAAGGTTGTAGGTTATGGGAAGTTGTAAATATTTCTACAGCGCACTAGAGTGAGACTAGCCAGTTAGGGTTAGTCTTAGGATATTACTGATCAGCTACTGATGCAGGGCTTTATCTGTTGGATCTGTTGGATATTAGTATACCTTTCATCTTTTTCGTATTTTCTATATTTTCTATATTTCTTATATTGTTGTTACTTTGTGTTATTTTATGGTATGTATTTTATGTTATTTTATGGTATGTATTTTATGTTATTTTATTATGAGTATATTGATAGTACTAATATATCATCTCTTATTGCTTTCTTGAGCCGAAGGTCTCCTAGAAATAACATCTCTGTCCCTCGGGGTAGGGGTAAGATCTGCGTACATATTATCCTTCACAGACCCCACTTGTGAAATTATACTAGGATGTTATTGTTGTTGTTATTGCATTCTAAAAGTAAATTGATCACTTATTTTAGACCGGATGGAATAATTCCTAGCAAATTTAAGGCCTTGTAATAAAGCTTGTTTTCGCCCTATGTGTTTGTGGGGCGATGAATATGGACCACATAGCCCCAATTATCATTTTAGAGTCGTTAGGTATGGTGTATAAGAATACTAGAATAGTATCGAATAAGGTATACTAGTAATGTTAGAATTAGTTATGCTTAAATTATTTCTTATCGACTGTTTGGTTTGGTGTGCATGTCACATAATTTTCTCAAAGAATTATTTTATTACAAGATAACCTAGCGCCGTTTTGGAAAAGATTTTGAAAGGGGAGTTTCGTCTTTATACATATTTGTCCATATATAAAAAATTATGGTATATTGTTGTATAAGAATAGTAATATGATGTATTAGATATATAGAGATTTAATAATACTATCAAATTTAATAATACAAAAGCTAATACATATGTTATTTTCCCCCATACATCCTATCAAAATGAGTAAAAATTGTGTAAGGTAGCCACTTTTTAAAGTGATATTTACTTTTTATCAAGTATTTTTAATGCTTAACAATAGTAGCCACTAGTCTATTTAAATTAATAAAATTGTATTATCCTTTATTCTGTCTCTTTCATGTGTCGAGTTAGGTTACTGCGTCGAGTTAGAGGACTACTCAAGCAGGCACGCCTCCTATATGATAAATTCATTCTTATCCAGTTTTCAGTCAGCAAGATATATTGAGTTACATGGGATCATAATCGATCCAACTGCAGTGTTGGAGGATATATACTAACTTTAAAGGAGGTGTAGTTGAAAGAACCAATAATTGACAAAGAGTACTGATTTATATTTTAAAAATGAATTGCATACTATTGACTTTGGAAAGCCAAACTTTGAATAGAATTAAGTTATTATATTCGAGATGTGAAACTTTTTCCTATATGAAAAATTCACTTAGATAAAAGAAACTCTTTAACTTACAGTTATACGTTCTAAAGTTAAGGACATACAGTCATTAACTTACAATTGTAAGTTCAAAAGTTAAGAACAATATGTCTTTAAGTTTGATTTTCAAGTTCAAAAGTTAAAGACAGACATTCCTTAATTTACAGTTACACAAAAATTAAGGACAAACAGTCATTAACTTACAGTTACAAGTTCAAAAGTTAAGGACATGTAGCCATGAAGTCTTGAACTTAGAGTTACAAGTTCAAAAGTTAAGGACATGTAGTCTTCAACTTAGAGTTCCAATTTTAAAAGTTAAGGACATATAGTGCTGAAGTCTTAAAGTTAAGTACAAAAGTTAAGGACATGAGCAGAATGATATTTTCGTCCGAGCAATTAAAGTTTATTAAAACAATAGCTAAAGACTAAAAATATTTTTAATAGTAACTTAAAAATAAATATATGTATTATTAGTGGTAACCCTTAAAGTCTTGAAAGACGCCAACCTCTCACCGGTAAGGATTTACTGGGCAGCCTATTTGCAAAGCGTCATTTAAGATGCATCCATTTTCTTTAAAAAAAAAGGAAATTACATTTTTAGCCAATTAAGGGTTTTCATCATTAAAATCACCATTGTTGCAAACTCCAAAAAAGTGAATCTTGAATTCGAATATGAAAAGTTAGTTTAAATTAAAGGGGTGTTTCTGGAAAAGCCTATTTCTTCCTCCAGCAGCTTTTATGTACAAGATCTCACGTAGTAAATAAAACACCATTTGAAATTACCTTATTGCAAGCTTGAATAGTGGATCTTGAATTTCAAATATAATGAGTTTAAATTAAGTGGATATTGTTGAAATCTTTTTTGAAAACATTGGAAAGGATGAAGTCTTTCCGTAAAAACTGTTCTCAATTTGGCATATTATCCATGTCTTTGATATTTTGTACTAAAAGAACAAGGATATTTGAGAAATATGTAAAATTATTGAAGTTTGCTTGCTTTCAAATTGTTTAGAGTTTTGGCAAGTCAGCCTTCAGACCTGTATGTCTAAACTTCATACTCGTGCGTCTGAAGCCCTCTTTTAGTTTATAGCAACCTTTTAATGGTGATGTCCATCTAACGGGAATAGAGGTTTTTAGAAGATCTCAATTATATGCTGGCAAGATAATATTTATGATTTTATGATGAAAAAAAATAATGGAAAATTTCACTTAGGAACAATTGAGCTCCATACTTTTTAATTTTATAGTCTAATTTTAATTTACAATCAATTAGCCCAAAATAATTGGCTAAGATTTAACGTCCAACTCTAATAGGTTCTATAGATTACTATTTAATTTTTAAAAAAGATTGCTCAAGCTTTTAAATTAATTTTCGAATCAATAACTGTGATTCAAATATTAGTTCAATAAATTAAATCCATTTGGATGGTGAAAATTAAATTTTTAACAAGCTTAAAATAGTATAAGGAGATAATATATAAAAATTAAAGTCATTTAATGGAGAACAAAAATTACAACTGAAAATCGTGAAAGAAGTCCGTCTACACATGTTTGTATAAATGTGTATAATAGTGTATAAGATGTGTTTATATACTCATATACATACAAGATTATACAAAAACTATCTCCGTCTGCTTCCTTGTGTCTTTTATAAAATTTAACTCAATTCTTGCTCAAAACTATTCCAAATTACTTCAAATTTAAATTTTAAACTCCTTTTAATTTTACAATCAATTAGAATAACATCCAATCCAAACAACTAACAAACTCAAAAAATCTTATTTTCGAAAGCAAAGCTTTGAATGGCCTTCAATTGTGAACTTCTACTCTTCAATTTTCTTACACTGCAACCAGGAGACACGGGTTAAGAAGCAACAATGACGGACGGCCACTTGAAGCATATGTAGAAGATGTAGGAAGAAGAGAGAGAGTGAAAGCAATGGTTGTGAGAACACATATTTAACTCTATAACTTTTAGAAGCAATGGTTGTAAGGAACACATATTTTGAATTTGCTAGTGCTTCAAAATATAGACAATATGAGCTAGATTGGGTAAAACTTAAAAACATAAGCCATTTTTTGTTATATGATGTGAAGTCATGTGTATTTTCTTATAATTCTTACAAAAAATAATATGTGAAGTTATGCTGAAAAGGGTTATTTTGAAATTTGAAATTATATTTAGACATATATTTCGCTTGAAACAATATTGTAGTTTAGTGAGGACAAATATATTTTTTGTTACTTGAAAAGTTGAAACTTCTTTAAAAAAATTATATAAAACCTAATGAAAGTGGTGACACATAATGAAAGTTGTTCGGGACGACAAGTGTGGGAGACAAAAATCTAGGAAGCAGAGGAACCGTGACCGATCCATTCGAACCCGAAATAAGGGTGACCGAAAAAGCATTTACCCGCAGCAGACTAAACTCTTTTGCTGTCGAATTTTGTTGTATCTGACGCCTTCTTGAGATCATGGTTCCCGTCTTTTACGCAATTACTGTTACAACTAGAAAGGATCTACTAACCGCATACCAAGCATGCATCCTAGGAACTTAGAACAATCTCGTCTCATCTAGGCTATAAATTGTTGGAAAAAATGTGATATCCCACCCATGAACAATATCCACAATAAATTATAATAGCACAGGAGAGTAACAACGACACCAAATCTTTTAATAAGTAAATACAATATCCAAATGGAGCAATATAATATTACAACATGGTAATGTCTATAGAGTACTACAAGCCTCAAAAGAAATAACGTTTTTTAATTTTAAATACCTCGCTACAATATTACTCCCACTCAAGAAAGGTGGATTGATTGGTCCCTACAGTATTTACTTTTACCAAAAAAAGGTGGATTGATTGGTCCCTACGGTATTTACTTTTACCAAAGAAAGATGGATTGATTGGTCCACACACATCTCTATGAACAAGCTAGACGGCTTGGTTGATCTTGACATAGCCTGCTTCAGAAAACTCTTCCTTGCATATTTTCCAAGAAGACAAGCTTCACACAATTGATTTCGATGGTTGATTGATTGATGGTATCCCACATGCCATGTTCTTTTCTCCATTGATTTGAGCGCTTCAAAGTTTAAGTGTCCAAATCGCATGTACCAACACCATAATTTATCTTGCACATTAGCCTTCAAACACTTTGCATCAATAGTCTTAAGATTCAGAGAAAATAATCTATTCTTTGCCATATGCACTTTAACAGTTAGAATTCCACTTGAATATCCAAGACAAAGATGCATATTTTTCATGTGGATGTCATATTCCTTTTCAATAAGTTGGCCCAAACTCAAGATATTACTCTTTAATTTTGGCACATAATAAACATGTTGAATTAGCTTGTGACTACCATCTTTACAAGAGATCAAAATTGTACATATCCCTTTAATTTGAATCTTTGAGGTATCTCCAAAGGACACATTACATCTCACCGTTTTATTGATCTCCACAAACTTCTCTTTGCATCCACACATATGATTGCTTGCTCCATTATCCAAACACCACGAGCTACAATTATTCATGTCCTCTTCCTTGAGTGCCAACAATGATGTTGACTCATCTTTTTCTTTCTTGTCGCCAACAAGGTTAGCTTTTGCTTCAACATTGCTATGACATTCCCAAGAGTGATCGCTAAACTCATGACAATTATAATATTCAAATTTTGATTTGTCGTACCTTTGTCCATTGTATTCTTGGTAGTAGCCACGTCTTCTTCCTCATTTTTGTCCACGACCATGACCTTTGAGTGATTGGTAGATTTTAGCTTCATTGTTGAAGTTGTTATTGTTACTTCTTCCTCTTCTATGACCGCCACAACCTCATCCACGTCCATTATCTCGATAAATTTTTTCATCTCCATAATTCATGAAGGATGCCTCAGCTTTAAAAAGTTGCTTCAATTGTACTTCTTGTCTCTTTTTTATCTTTTCTTCATGGGCGTGTAAAGAACCCTCCAATTGCTCTACCATCATATACTCTAAATTTTTAGATTCCTCAATAGCACACATTACAAATTAAATTTAGGTGTTAAAGTGCGAAGGTTTTTTTTCTACCACACAGACATCTTCTACGTCCCCTCCTATCTTTTTAGATGATTCATAACAACCTTCACTTTTGTAAAATAATTTGAAATGCATTCGAATTTTTTTATTTTTAAAACATCAAAATCAACCCGTAGAGTTTAAATTTTTACCTTTCTCACCTTGTTAACTCCTTGAAGAGAATTTTGTAAAATTTCCTAAGCTTCCTTTGAGGTGATAACATCTGCCACCTTTTCAAACATGACATCGTCCAAAAATTGGTGGATGAGTGTGAGAGCTTGTTGACCCTTCTTCTTTGTCTTTGTTAAGAAATCTTTTTTTGTTTTGAGGCAGAGCTTCCTCATTATCGGGTTTTGTATACCCTCTGTCTACGATTTCCCATACATCCTGGAAGCTAAGAATGGATTTCATGTGTAGAAACCATTTCTCATAATTATCTTTTGTGAGGTAGGGTATTGAAAAGACATCGGTCCATTGCTCGCCATGGATCTGAACCATGTTGTTGGGAAAAATATAATATCCCGCCCAAGAACAATATCCACGATAAATTATAATAACACAAGAGAGTAACAACGACATTAAATCTTTAATGCGATAAATACAATACTCAAGCGGAGCAATATAATACCATTATAATACAATAACTTGATAGTGTCAAGAGAGCACTTCAACTTTAGAAGAAATAACACTCTATATTTTAAACACCTCATTATAATATTACTTGCACTCAATATTATCTCACATGTTATAATTTGTGGATTACTCTCTCATTTTTTGTGTCTTTCAAAAGAGAAGTAGAACCTTCTTTTTATAGGAATCTTTGCCAACAATGGACAAGTGAGAATGCTCGATTCCTTTGCAACTTGCTAAGCAAATTGCCACTGTCTAAAATTGATTTTGGTTTCAGTAACTTGTTGCAACTTGCAACTTGAAATTTTCTTTGTTTCTCCTGTTATTATATATTGCAACTTGTTTCTATCTTTTTCTTTACTTTTTTTAAATTTCTTTTTATTTGACCAAGTCCTATATAAATACCATTATTTATTTATAACACACGTTTGATTACATATAATATTTGAGATTATTTATCGTGTACTCATTATATTTTTTTAATATACTTTCTCTTTTGTCTTTTAAGGATTGTAGTCATTTTAACACGGTCACATAAGATGATAACGATCAATAAGATTTACTTTATTTAATCTCAATTCTATTTTAGTTATCGCTATTGTTCTTCATTTCTGTATATGCACTCTGGATAATCAATTTGCTAGTGGCCTTTAAATACTGATAGCTAAGTAAGATTAATTTCTTCTAATTTTATCTCTCTCTCTCTACAACTACTCATCATTATCTCTCTCGACCGGATGTATCTCGCAGCTCACTCAATCCTTCCACAATGGTATCAGAGTTATCGATCGATGGTCCTTTGAGATGAAACACCACAAGTTCAAGCAATTGTTGTGCGTAGTGAGGTAAATTTCGTTGAAAATTGTGCATTTTCTAAAAAAAATCTAGAGTAATTGAGGTTACCAAACCCTAATTTTTCGTCATTGCCAAATTTGCAATTTCTCCAATCGATTCATCATGCCAAACACTTAAACAACTGAGAGCATGTTATTGTCTGCTTGATTGAAAAGTTCACCGATATTCATCCTATAAATCCATTGTATTTACATCCATCGGATACACCAGGTGGCATCTTAATTCCTCAGCAACTAACTGAAACTGAAAACTATATTGCATGTAGTAATTCAATGAGAGTTGCATAACCGTATCAAAAGAGATTGCAAATGGTCTTATGCACTTTTCTGATGCGCATAAGGTATGGATGGACTTGAAAGAGCGCTTCGATAAAAGGAATCTCACGCGAGTGTATCGATTGCATTATGAAATCTATACTATGACTCAAAGCACTTCTTGACTACTCAAGTCTTTATATGGGTTAACACATGTAAGCAGACATTATAATCTAAAGCCAGCTACAATCTTAACCAATTATGGCTATGTCCAAAGCAAGTTTGACTACTATATGTTCACTGAAATGCATGATGGGGACATTATATAATTTTGGTATATGGTAATGACTCGTTAATCATATGTACCAATGTCGTACTGATTCAAGAGGCCAAGGATATTTTGAATCACAACTTCAAAATAAAGGATTTGGGAGAATTGAGATTTTTTTCTTGGAATTGAGTTTGCGAGATCTGGTAAAGGTATACTCATGAACCAAAGAAATATGCATTGGAACTAATTTCAGAATATGGTGTATGGGAGCTAAACTAGTCACAACACCTTTAGAAAAAAATTAAAAAGTTAACAAGTCAATAGTATAATCAACAATTTGATATCTCCGGGGACAAGGAATTAGAAGATATATGAGTATATCAGAGGCTAATAAGAAGTCTACTTTATTAGACCACTACAAGACCAGACATCTCATTTGATATTCAACATCTAAGTCAATTTATGCATTGCCCCAAAAGAGTCTCACTATGAAACATCACTGCGAGTGGCAAGATACATCAAGGATAAACTTGGAATGAGCCTATTAATGAGTAGCACACCACCTGACAAGGTGACAATATTTTGCGATGTAGTCTGGGCATCTTGTATACTTTCTAGGAAATTAACTACTGGATACTGCATCAAGTTGGGGAACTCTTTCAAAAAAAATTAGAATATTGTCTCAAGAAGCTCATCAGAAGCTGGATATAGAAGTATGGCTACTACTGTGGCAAAATTAGTTTGGGTGCATGGTGTATTACATGAGCTAGGAACACAAGTTGAACTACCAATGAAAGTATGAAACTATATTGTGATAGTAAGCGGCTCTATAGATAGCCTCAAACCCTATGTATTACGAGCGAACAAAGCATATAGAGATTGACTGCCATTTCATTAGAGAAAGGCTATATCAAAGACCGATCAGAACAAAGCATGTGCGAGGCAAGGAGCAGGTTGCATACATTCTAACCAAGGCTTTCGAAAAATAATTATGTTGTGAAATGTTATGCAAGTTGGGGATGATTAATGTATTTCAATACCCAACTTGAGGGGAATGTAGAAAGTGTTAGTAACAGATTTTACTTGTACCTTGTGCTATGATTGTAGAGTGGTACATAGTAACATAATAAGTTGTAAATGAGGTTTAGTTAACTAGAGTTAGTAGTTAAAGATTAATTATGGTTAGGTGTTATGGTTAGTCATGCGATGTAGGTATATAACTATGTGTACAGTGAATGACAACTACGTAAGATTCATTTCTTCCAATTTTGTTTCTCTCTACAAGTGCTCATCATCATCTCTCTCGACCGGGTGTATCTCAAAGCTAACTCAATCCTTCCAACAAATACAATAAATTGTTTATTCAAATTTTTTTTGAAGTTAAACAACAACAACAACAACAACAATAATAATAATAATAATAATAATAATAATAATAATAATAGAGAAAAGCGAAAAAGGGCCCCTTCCAAATAATATTATCGCCGATTACCCCCTTCTTAAACCCTTAAAACAGAATATAGATAAGCCTCGAAGCTTTTCAGAAAGTAGAGAATGGCCTCTGCTTCCACGACTCTTCGCATTTCCATTACACTCCGCTGTTCAACCAACGACCATCATCTCCCTGCGGGTCAGCCCAGAAACAGAAGCAATGTTGTGTTGCCACTTCACTCTTCGTCCTCTCGTCCCTCTTCCTCCGTTCTCACTTTCTCCCGCCGTCGAAGCAATAGCGCCAATTCTGCTATCACTTCTTCCAAGAAAAAGAAAAAGGTATGTACTACTTTGTAAATGGCCAGTTTTATCTACTATACATTTTTCTCGAGTTTTGCAAATTAAGAATTGAGTCTTTGTTGAGAAAATGTTAGCTATTTGCTTCCTTATATTGAGACGTTGAGTTATTACAACTTTGATTCATATATGAGTGGTACTCCTATAACTGTTGAGCAATTTTCTTGTTTTTACTGATTTAGGTTGCTGTTTATGAATTTACCTCTTACTCTTATCTGTTGGATAATTGTAGATTTTAAGGTGCTTGTATCAGTAAATAAGTTATTCCTCGCAAACATATCCTAAGCCATGATTGATCAAAGCCGGGGTGACTACCATGATTGATCAAAGGCGGGGTTAGAATTTAAAGTTTATGGGTTCAAAATGCTACTAAATCCACTGACTATTTGAGTTACTGGGTTCGAAATTTGATATTTGCACATACTTAGTAGATCTTTTAACACATATGCAAGGTTCGCGCCAAAAGCTACTGTGTTCTGCCGAACCCGTAGCTTATATGCTACCTCTGCCCCTGTGATTGATGTCCTCACCCCCCCCCCCCTTGGTGGGCGGGGGCCAGGCATGAGCAATTTTGATTTTATATGATTGTTTAAGGAATTAAAGAAGTTCCATGTCAATAGCATAGGGCTTCATGTGATGTAGTTGAAGAGAGCAATGGGAAAGCATCATACATTGTTGTGATTTTTGTTTAACATCTTAAACAAAATTGCACCTTATAAATTAACGGTAATTGTTGCACCACTCAAATTACTTGTCCACTGGATGTCTTTCTGTAATCATGCCTAACTGTTTCGGCGTACTTGATCTACTCGCTTGCTGCTTTTATATAAGGGGTGCAGAACACCTTCGTCCGTGTGATTGTAAATGATAGGCAGATAGAGTAGCGATCTGGTGATCCATACGTGTAACACTAACTCTGTAGCTTTTACATTTTACAGTTGATGAGGTGCATGTGAATAACCATCAAAGTAAACCCTGTCCCTTGAACAGTTGAACTTCTTCTTGCGCATGTAAATGTCCATCAAGATACCCTGTCTCTTCACCCGTTTTGATAGCAATCCATTACTATCTTATCTTTTCGGGGATGTGGAACGTGATTTGTCTCTGGTTTTAATTAGTATGTACAAGAGAAGAAGTGATGAATAATATTTTTCGTTTTAGACAAGCTTAATGTTTAACGTGGTTTGATAATTTGAGATCTTTCACTTGAATATTAAACTATTTGCCTTCACCAGGAGTTTGTCAGAAACATATCTGTGTTTTGCTTTTTGGTGAAGACTTGCTCATGAACTTTGATATAATTTACAACTGAATTTTTGTATCACATGCCTTTTAATTGTTTACTAAACCTGATGTTTTGTTGTTTGCTTCCTATGTCAGAGTTCACCTAAGAAAGATACCGAGGAGGATGGTGATATAGATGAAGATGCTTTTGAGGCACTCTTTCAGCTGCTGGAGGAAGATCTGAAAAATGATGACCTATCTCTGAATGATGATGATATAAGTGAGGAGGACCTCGCGAAGCTGGAATGTGAACTGGAGGAGGCACTAAAGGATGATGAACTACTAGGAGAAATTGCCTCAATTGCCAATGAGAAAATTGAGAGTGAGGATGAAGATGAAGATGAAGAGGAAGAAATAGTAGTAGATGATGATAATGAGGATGATAAAGATGAAGAATTGCCAGTGAAGTTGAAAAATTGGCAACTTAAGAAACTGGGCTATGCCTTGAGAAAGGGACGGCGTAAGACAAATGTAAGTTGTCATCTTAATGTTGGTCTTCTCAAATTCTGATGCCGCAATTGCATTGCAGCCACTCACTATTCTTGAGCCTTAAGACCACTTTGGTTCACTCTGCTCTTTGCTTGTTCCAGCTTTAAGCACGGTGCGAAGAACATTGGTGCTATCTATCCCTGTGGCTAAGGTTTTCAAATGCTTGGGCAAAATTTACCTTGCTAAGCTCATCTGTTCCTACGTACTTCCATTCCTCAGATTCAATTGTTTATGTAGCATTCAACTGGACATCTACTTTTAGTTGCACCATATTCTTGACGTTAATTGGATAAAACTATACTAATTTGCAAATGAAGCATGTCATTGATAAGTATAGACTGGAAGTTTCGGAACCTGTAGCAGATCTGGAAGAGCAGAAATATGTGGAAAATTTTCCTTTAAACTCTGCTACCTATTGAAAGAGAATATGTCTGGTGCAGCTAACTGTATAACTTCTAATTCACTTTTTCCTTCCAGATAAAAAATCTTGCTGCTGAGCTATGCCTTGATAGAGCTGTTGTTCTTGAATTACTTCGCAATCCTCCACCAAATCTTTTGTTGCTGAGTGATGCTTTACCCGATGAACCTGTCCCCAGAATGATAGAGCCTGAAAGCAAACCCCAGGAGACTGTTCCCATAGAGATAAGTGATGTTGCAAGGCCTGAGGCTAAGGTGGAAATGCCAGTCCATGTGATGCAAAGTAGTTGGTCTGCTCAAAAGAGGATAAAGAAAGTCCAACTAGAAACCCTTGAACAAGTTTATAGACGATCAAAGCGGCCAACTGTGAGTCCCATTGCTTCTCTATTTGTGTTTGATGCTTTTAAGTCGATGTTGGTAAAATTTCATATCTGAATAGAGAGCTTCTGCATATTGTTACTTAACTCTGCACCTGAACAATGGGGCTTGGGTGTGGGAAATGGGAAAAAGATCCTGTTGACGCGACTTTGGATTACGGAGGACATGGCCCTTGACAGGGGGATCGTGGAGGTCGAGCATTAAGGTTTTAGGTTAGGTTAGGTGGGAAGTTGGGAATATTTCTACAGCACGCTAGAGTGAGACTAGGTAGTTGATGCGGGGCTTTATATTATAGATATTAGTATACTTTCCTTTTTCTCGTATTTCTTATATTCCTTATATTGTTGTTATTTTATTAGTTATGTTATTTTATTTATGTTGTGTATTTTATATTATTTATTATATGTTCAGTGCTAGTACTAATATATCGCCACTTGTTTTTGTCACCTGCTTCCTTCTTGAGCCGAGGATCACCTGGAAACAGCCTCTCTGCCATTCGGGGTAGGGGTAAGGTGTGCGTACATATTACCCTCCTCAGACCCCATTTGTGAGAATACACTGGGTTGTTGTTGTTGTTGACATATCAAATAGTCTGGGATATAAAATTTTCGTTATTGAGGCCAACAATGCTGAGTGGTGGCTCTTGTGACATTGGAGTTTGGGGGCCAAGTTTGATCTAGGATAAGTGAATCTGCTTTCTTGCTCTCGTTGTCCAAATCTCAACACATATGCCCTCCCTATGTGTTTCCCAATATATGATGAGGATGAATGTGATGAGACAATTTAGACACACCTATTTCAGGTTATCTGTTTGTTCTACTATCCTTGAGGTTGGCATTTGATTAGAAATTGCCATAACTTTTAAGTTTAAGGTGAAATGAGTGGTTGATGCAAGCTGTAAACTAAACCCCAAGACATTTGACATAGTAATAACTATAGTACCGTGTCGATAAATCTTAGAAATGATGCTGTAGAATGGCAACCCATTGCAATCGGCAACTCTTGTTCAATCAACTTAATACCTTTGTGCCCTTCTATTAATAGTTTAAATGCCTGCTAGTTCCCCTATCATTGGGGATCACTTGGAACTTAAAATACTTGGATCGCATAATTGAATTTAAAAAAAAAAAAGAAATCCCAGCTTGTTTCGGGCTGATGCGTAGTTGCTGTTGTATATAATTGAAGTTATGTATTGCTATTATCAGGCACCAGATGACTATTTTGAGGTAGTTGAATCTCAGGGTTCCTCTCTTTTGCTCTGTAAATTTGATGTTCTCTTTTCAATTCACAATTGCCTGAATTAGTACATGGTACTTTTTTCTCTTCAACTTCGCGTGGTATGATTACTTGATATAAGCTGGATACTGATGATTTATTCAGAACCTGACTGAGCTAGTAGCCACTGCTAAATCAGTCCAACATTGCACTTTTTATGCGATTCGTGACTCCTCATAATGGTGTCTCCTTACTGTACGATTGAGAACGGATATGTCGTTTGCTTGGGGATGTAGTTGCATACAGTTGCTAAGTGCTATACCTAGGATGAAAGAGAGAACATTGTTATCCTTACACTCTCTCTGTTGTGGTGATGCAGAATGCCATGATTAGCAGCATCGTGCATGTGACGAATCTGCCTCGGAAAAGAGTTCTGAAATGGTTTGAAGACAGACGGTCTGAGGAAGGGGTTCCTGATCATCGACGTCCATACCAACCATCATCTAAATCTTAATAGTTTCTATCCTTGTAAGTGCGAGCTAAAATAGCTAATTTTTGTATGTTAAACTGGTTTCTCCGCTATCAGATGCTAGAACTATTTCATGCCAACTATCAGCTTCCTTTTGCTATTTATTTCTCAGTGCAGCTATAACAACAGGAGCAAATAGCAATACCCTTTGTAAAGAAAAGATGGTGACAAACAAAAAGAAGTGAACAACTTTAGTTTGTCAGTTGTGTAGAATTAACTCAATCCTAATCATATCATATTAACCTTTGCAGTAGTTGCAAGATCTTAACACCTTAAAGAGGGATTTGGATCTTTTGACTATTCCTTTTTCCTTTGGGTCCCTTGAGTCTGATATCTGGAAACTCTATGACTACATCTATTGGGCAAATCTGCCTCGTCAATACTAGTTTGTAGAAACACCATTAATCTGCAATGCCAGTTTGACGCAAAAGAATTATGGCTAACAATGGAAATTGGATTTCTCTTTGAAAGTTAGGGATATTTTGCTTTTCTGGATAATTAGGGAAAGGGGTTGGTCTCTACTCATAAAGAACTCTATCCATCACGGGCGAATATCAAGTCTCACTTATTCATACACATAATCAATTAAATTAATCTGGCCTGATGCATATCTTTTCATAGCTTGAACTCAGACATTATTAGGCTATAACTATTAACTAATTAACAAAAGTCTTAATTCCAACAACTGAAGGAACCTTGCTTAGTGATTGCTTTTATCATACAACATATACTCTCTCCTGTCCATAATAAGTGACCTTTTTTTTTAATCTTTGGCACACCCTTCAAGAAAATACTAACTCCTAAAATAATTAGTATCTTGACTAAATTACCCTTAGTTAAAATTTGTGTATTGTTAATTTGACAAATTGGTATATGTAAATAAGGGCAAATTTAAAAAATTAAAGTTAATTCATTCTTGATTATGTAAAAAGGACACTTATTTTGAACCAAAATTAAAAAGCCAAAAGTCAGGAGTAACATTTTCTTCTGGTTATTATTTTCTCTTGTTTAGTATTTGGGTACTTTTATTTCTGTGTTTGAACATTCCTTAATATTATTGAAAACAAGACATGTTTAATATAATTGTCCAATAAAGTAAGACGGGTTTAACTTTAAGTTCCTTTCCAACTGCAATTTTGTGTCCGAGAGTCTTTTTTCTTATGTACTAGAAGGTTAGGTAATAATGATTTCTCAATGGAACACACTCCTTACAAGAAACATGGTTCCAACAAGGATTCCCTTGTATTCAATGTAGTATGGAACAAACCTAAGGATTTTATTTTCTTCTTGATTTTCCTGCAACAAACAGCAGTACAGACACTAAACCTTATTTCATTCATTTGCAACTCAAGTTCATTTTGGAATTGCTACTTGGACAATGTACAATTTTTAGTGCCATCAGTTTATTCTTTGGATCCTTCTATATTGAATTTAAGTATTTAACATATGCTGAACCAGGACATTAGTCGGGATAGTAAGAAAATCAATTTAGTTTTATTTCTCCTGGAGACACTTGACATATAATGTTCTTCTATTCTAATGTGATGCTGAACTTAACATTGGGACATGCCATCAAATTAATATCTTCATCCACATGTCAAATTTCATCGTAATTTCAATAGCTAATTAATTACCTTTTGTGGATAGAGCTTTTACGAACTCCTGAATTTTTCAGTGTTGTATGTCTAAAATAAGTTTGCACATATTGTGCTATGGAAATATGCCCATCTGTTCTATTTAAAGCTAGAACCTTTGAGTTAGATTCAAATCCCATCCTCATTACACGCACCAGTGTAAGTGAAAGCAGGACAAAACTAAGAGTTAGATGATAAACCACAATAAATAATTCTGAATTGTCCACTAAGAATCAGATTAATAGAAAAAATATATATATTTAAAGCATTAACCCAAACAAAGAGGTCTGTAAAGTACTAGTAGTAGTAGAAGCAGTAACGAAATCCTGGCCTTAATTAGTAACTGAATAATCTGAACAAGTAATGAATACTAGATCCTTCAAGCATTTGAACAGCACTATTTTTGAAATTGTAACTATTATTTCAATGATTTGATATTAGTTCACATACACAAAGGGGAATGGCATATACCTAGGACTAATTGGAAAATAGTTGAGTGAATTATAATATTGTCTCCAATTTAAAGACAAAATGGAAGAAAGAATATTTCCAAAAGTCAAAACCTCCTCTTATCCCAGCAGCGTTTGGGAGCTCAAGGATCTTTGGTAGAATTAGGCATATCATGAAAGTCTACCATTAGGCTCCTTCTCTTCACTTTGTTTTGCTCTGCAACCCTTTCCTCAAATTTCATTCTCGAACTCTTCATATCTATGATGCTTTGTGTTGGTTTTTGCATTGGTCTTGTAGAGCTTTGTGTTGGTTTTTGCATTGGTCTTGCAACGGTAGAACTTTGTGATATCTTTTGATTTGGTCTTGTAATTACACTACAATTGCTCTGTTTCAGTAGCTGCTCTCCTAGCCTCCTCTTGATCATCTATGGGGAACAATCTTGTTGTTCTTCTATATTGTTGATAACCTCGTTCATCTTACTTAAACCTCCAGGACATTTCTTGGTTATCGATCCCGTGACATAACTCATGTTTTTGTTTTCTTTATCATCGTACCGACACTTTCCTGTTCTATAGTCTTTTCTTTATCACTATCGACATGCTTGTGTTGAACCTTGTCGTTAATGTACTCGATACAGTGGATTTTGCCTTAATGACATTGTAGTTCCTTTGTCGCTCGATAATAAGGCGTGTTTCTTGATCAGCTTATTGAAACCTGGTCGAACTCTTCTACGTCTGGGGGAGATTCATCAACAGAGAACTCAGCACCACCACCACCACTACGGTTGATTTCTTCGTCTTCTATGCCACTTACATTGTAGATTACTTCATTTTCTTCATCACTGTTTATTCTTCTTCTTTTTCTAATGTACTGTTGATATCTTCATCACCAACATTGTCGATTCCTTCAACGACCATGGTTTTCCCGGATCTAGCAACATCATATTTCATTTTTATGCTTCTTAAACTTTGTTGGGTGCTTTAATCAACTTAAATATATCTTGACTTCTTCTCTATTGGCAAAATGGTTTAGAAACAGTGCTTCTAAATCCATGCATAAACTCACATATGAAGGGTTGTAAGAAAAAAAGTAAGAAACAAAGAGAATAAAGTCGGGTGCTTGAGTAGTTGAAAACAACAAGCCCAATGGCAGAAAATTAGCGACTTAATTAACAACCACCTACGAGAGATAACATTTGACATTTCTCTGGAAACCTATTTCGATATGGAAATAGTTTTACAAATTGGTAAGAAATGGTATTTTTTTAGAATCTTACTGTATGAGGGCAAATCGGATACAAAATAAGGCTAGTACGTACATACACGTGGCCGATTCGGATGAAGTACAGGCCGAGGACGCCTCCTTATGAGGCCGACGACATTCGGAGACGTCCTCCCTCATGACCGCACATCGAGAAGGATATGCCCCCGTCTGTAGTAGCGCGTCGACGAGCCAGTCCAGATGGACGTCCTCAGCTCTCCTCTCCTTGTATTTCTGCTATGATAGTAGTGGTCTAAGGACGATGTAATAGTTTGGCGAGGGGACCGCTCCTCCATATAAAGGAGGGTCCCTCTCATTTGTAAAGGGGACGATTGATCATTAATAAAACAACTTTTTTTCTCTCTATCATTTTTCTCTCTACTATCATCATTTTACTGCTCACTTGTTCGTTATACTTGATTAAATTTTATCATCTTCTTATAAAGATAACCTATATACAAATCCAACGATCGATCTTCAGCATATATTACCATTGATTCCGATTGTCCCTTTATTTATATTGATTGATTTGTTCAAAAGTGTTCAACAACTTTTGAGTCAAACACTGACCAAAACAAGTGTGTAACTTTTCTTTTAATGTTAAATCTAAGATATTGATCATAACGTCATAAAATGGTCAAATTACGTCAAGACTTTTAAATTAAAATCAATAATTATGTCAAATGAGAAAACAAAGATCCAGCAGTTATCTATTGACATCTAAATTAAAATCGAAACAGTATAAAGCTTATGACTCCCATAATTATTTTTCTGTTAGAACACACTATAAAATAACACAAATTTATGACGATTTATAATGGACAAGTACGTCAAAAAATTTAACGGATTTTTGACGATCTTATGACATTCATCAATGTGAATGGAATTTGTACCGAACACGATGATCTGTCACAACGGTAATGATGGTTTACCTTTATGAACATTGACAGAGAGTTTTAACTAGGTAGTTCCAAAAGTAATTAAAATTTAATTATGTTTTTATGTGTAAAATAAAATTTGAACAAAAAACCCTTGAAAAAATTCTAGCATAATATACTGGAACTCGAATGTTTTACATATGAGATCCTAACATAATGTGCTGGAGTTCTAACATAATATGTTGGAAATATGTACACACGAGCTCTATAATCCAATAACTTTGTTTAGATTTTATTTCTGCCTTAAATAATGGCTATTTTCAATAACTTTGTCAATATTGACTGTTTTTCAATAACCATCCACGTAAAAATGGCTATGCCATGTCGTTTTGAGCTATATATATATATATATATATATATATATATATATATATATATATATATATATATATATATATATATATATATATATATATATATATATATATATATATCATTAAATCTTAACTAACCCAATTATATAAAATGAGAGAGAAAACTAAAACCTTATGTCATACGTAGTTTTGTCTAATAAGGTAAGTATCAAGCGCAACTTATAAGTTTCCTCCTATCAAATCTACTTATGAGATATCTTTATATTTCTATTAAGTGTCAAGTGGTGAATTCTCTTTACCTATAATCAAAAGTTTCGAATTTGAAATTTGAGAGTAAAAAACAATTTGATAAATAATGGTTTCGCTTTCAATGACCTTATGTGATGTAAATATAAATTAATCGATATTTAATACAGATATCGAATATCAACGGAATAAAGTAAAAAAAATCTTTACGAGATAAAACCTTGCACACCACAAGTGCAGACAATACAATATCTTGTAAGAACGCCTTTAGATGGTATCGTAAAAACAACTAGGTATGGTGAATTCTTCTGTAGGTATATGTCACTTTCTGCCACATCGACAAAAAAAGGAGATATAGCCACCTTGATCAACTTAAAATGAATAGCTATTTTATGTGCTCTTATTAATGAATATATTTCGACAATAACTACATGCTTTAACAAGTTGTAGTATGTCACTCATTTTGTAAGTTATTGATCCACATTACTATGAATATTACTTCATCCGTTAATTTCTAGTTGTCTACATTTTGCACTCCTTTTAACAAAAAATAAATAAAATATTTGTTTTATAATTTTATCCATAATAATAACAGTATTTTCAAAAGTTTTGAAAAATAATTTGGAGAATGAGTAGTTACTCATAAGAATAAAACGGAAAAAGAATTGTATTTTTCTTGATTTAATATAATAAACAAATAAAAGTAAAAATATATTTTTAATATAGTAGACAAGTAAAAATGAAAAGAGGGAATATATGTAATTGACTTTTAAGTAGTTTGATACTGAAAATTCTTTCTATGTTGCCAGGATTTTGGTTGCTAGCATTAACAAGTGTAATACCAAAATAAAATTTTCATATACTGATGTGACATTTGATTAATTGTATAAAACTATGCATAACTAATGAAGTATTTACTTAGTGATATGATATTATGCTTCTCATATTAACACTCGTATAAGTTGTAAATGAATCGATATACTATATTTATGCGGAATAATAAAATTATGCATATTAACAATGTATGAATAAAAATAATCAAAAGTAAAAATTACCCTTAAATTAGGTGTAATCTTTGCTTTGCAACTCTGTTTATTCTTATCAATACTTTCCTCGTAACAATCTTCACATGATTATTAACTATTGAAAAACTCTATATATTTTTCACCAAATAATCCTTGCATTATAATTTCTCCAAAGATATTCCACGAACCAAATGTGAATAAAACATAAATTCAATATATTTTTAAGTTGAGAAATATCTACTGTGGGCAAAAAAGTAAAAGCAAGTTTGGCTCGAAAGTCCAGAAACCAATAGCACTTTTATTTTAGCCAGCAAATAGGTGGTCCCAATCCATCGTACCTAATTCATTCAATTAATCCGAACCTTTAATTATATCCAAATTCAAAGGCTAATATTCTTCCACGATATTCACATATCAACCTTTGATTAAGCCAAAACCTTGTGGCTCCAAAATCGTCCACGATCACCACTTTATATCCGTCCGATAACAAATGATCCAACGGTCATTATTCCATCAACTTGCTTACTCTCTCCCCCATTCTTCTTTGCTTTAGTACTGCTAACATTCATGTCCCGCTATTTTTTTCTCGACAGTGTCAGATAAATATCTGTATATTCATAACCCTTAACTCTTCGGACTATCAAAATTCTAAACTTGTTTCTATTTACATTTTTGTCGTTGAAAATGCAAGAACCAGCTACCAGTTCCATTGCTGCTAGTTCTATACCTTCAAGTAGTGAGAGATCTTCTAGCTCCCTTCTCCATCTTGACGTCAAAGAAGGTTCAATTCTTCCCCTCTTATTTTTTTGAATCAAAATTCAATCTTTAGCCTGTTTTTGAAATTTTTTACTGATAAAGCATGGAGTTCCAGAGGTGGGTTATTGAGAAATCTGTGATTTTGGACTTTGGGTGTTATTTATTTCGAGAAATTTGGATTCTTGGGGATGAAAAATGCTGAAGTAAAGTGTTTTTTTTTTTAAGTCAAAGAAGGTTCCTTTTCCTCAAATTTTTTCTTGATTACTCGTTCAAACCTCAAGTTTTAGCATCTTAACAAGATTTCTTGTAATGAAGCATTTGAAATTTGAATTTGCACTTATTATGCTATACTTTTGGAAAAGAAAAAAAACTCACCGTATGAGTTATTTTTGAGTTTTTGAGGAATGTGTGATTTTGGAGTGTGTGTATGGTCGAGATTTTGAGAAAGTTAGGTTGAAGAATGTGTGATTTTGGAGTGTGTGTATGGTCGAGATTTTGAGAAAGTTAGGTTGAAGAATGTGTGATTTTGGAGTGTGTGTACGGTCGAGATTTTGAGAAAGTTAGGTTCTTGGGGATGAAAGAATGCTAGAGTAATTTGTTTTTTTTTTTTTTTTGAGGTTGTTTAGTATTTTGTGAAGGTATGGAGAGTGATGATGAGATCAGAAGAGTGCCGGAGATGGGCGGAGAAGCCACCGGAACCACCTCAGCTTCTGGTAGAGATGGCAATTCCGCCACCGGTCAAGCTCAGCCGTCAGCTGGTACTCAAAGGAAGAGAGGAAGAAGTCCAGCTGACAAAGAAAACAAGAGGCTAAAAAGGTAAAAGCCAAAACTGGTTCTTTTTAATCCTTTTATCCAGTCATGTCATGCCACGTATGTTTGTCCACTTGTCATTTCTAGCCACACTTGACGTGTCACTATTATGGGCTTCCATACTCATAAGTCATACCTATCTCTTTCATTTTTTTCTGATAAATGGCATGTTGCATGCTGGTTACAGTTTAACCTTCTACATAAAGACAGTATAAGAAATTCCATACCATCATTTATAATTAGCTGTAACCATTCATAATAAGTGAAATTAATTACCAGAAATACTTGAGTATACTGATAGTGTCAAAATTCTTTGAACTGTTAAGTGTATTTTAGTACTTTTGATTAATCTTGTACCTTTTGTGGGCAATGTTGGATGAGACAAGGTTGTTGAGAAATAGAGTGTCAGCACAGCAAGCAAGGGAGAGGAAGAAAGCATACTTGATAGATCTAGAAGCAAGAGTGAAAGAATTGGAAACAAAGAATGCAGAACTTGAAGAGAGATTGTCCACTTTGCAAAATGAGAACCAGATGCTTAGACATGTAAATTTTCTTGTTACTCTTACTGCTTGTTGCTTCCTTTTAATTGCTTGCTTATGCCATTTTCAACTTTCACCAACCAACAATATCATTCTCTAGTTAAGTACTATATCATCATTTCATTCCTTTGACACGTGTCATGTCCCATTCATTAAAAGGTTGAATTATATTGACATATCATGTGGTTCTGTTTTTCTTTCTTTTGCTCATTTTAAATGTATTTTTGGGTATCTTTTTATTTAAAGCATTGTAAGTACAAAACTATCAGTATTAGCAAATGTAGCTTGTAATAGGTAGAATGAGGGTTCAAAAGACAGGCTCTTAACTATGCAGCAATGATAGATCTTGAGCCATTCTTGTAAGGTTAAGTAGCCTTTCTTGTCTTTCCTATTAAATAAATACTTCCTCCGTTCCAACTTATGTGGACCCGTTTGACTAGGCACGAAGTTTAAGAAAAAATAAGACTTTTGCAATTTGTGGTCCTAAACAAGTTAAAAAGGGGTCAGAATGTTTGTGTGGTAATAAAATCTTCTCATTAAGGGTAGAATTGTAAGTTTACGGTAATTTTTTTCCAAAATTAGAAGAAGTTCATTATTTTTGGAACGGACCAAAAAAGAAATAGGTTCCAGTTTTTAAACTGAAACAAGGGAGTAATATTCCTGAGATTATATTGGTTATGAGCAGATTTACGTTAAAAATGTGAACCATTGCTTAATCATTCATGCAATGTGATGCCAGCTTCTTATTCTTAGTTAATGCCTAGTTGTGAATCCTGGAAACCAATTCCTGTCATTTGGAAAGTTGAGATATTATCTTCTTTTTTGCAGATATTACTACTAAGTACTAATATCTGTTAAAGGTTTGTCACTATTGTATAAACCGATAATACTTGTTATTTCTTTTATCTTAGAGCTGATGTCTCTTGTATCCATCCATACACATCTTCAGCCTCTTTTTTATCTTTGTTGACATAGTCATTTCGTACTCGCCCTTTCTTAATACTCTCTGTATCTTATCAGTGAGATTGGTGCTTATTTATTCTTCTGGGCTTCTGCTATCTCTCTTTCAAGTTAGCTGGGGTTTCGGACTCAAAACAAGAATGAATTAAGTCTAGCTCTTGCTGTGAATATCAATAAAGACATCTTCGGGTGCAATGCTATGTAACCGTTAGCCCTAGGCTTATCACGGTAAAACTGTTCATTGTTGGAACGCTGACTTCACTGTTTTTAGTAGCAGATGCTGCTAACTAACGTAGGAATTTCCGCAGACCAGACAAATGTTTCTAATGCTGGCTTAATCATTCCACCAGTAAGATTGCTGGTTAGGAGAAATTCAAATTGTTCTTTATAAGAAGTATGACAGTTGCTCAGTGAGATATTATCTGAAGTATCGACACCCCACACTGAAATCTTTGGCTTCTTATTCCAGGATTTCAACTCACCTGGTTTCATTGTTGTGACTATTATCTTATTGTCTAATCTCATAGGTTCCTTATTCAGCATTAACCTATTGCTGATCCCATAGGTTGTGCTGGTCTGAATTAGGGTAGGAGGTCACTTACCTTAGGTCTAGTTTAGTCGATCAATTCTGGCAAGACGAGGCATGGAATTGATAGAGGTTCTCTTGTTTTTGCCCCCATACTGTCCATGTTGATGCATTCCTTGTTTAATTCTAAAAATCAATTAACTAATACTGGATTATTTAAGTCCAGTTTTCTAGGTCCACTCTCTTGTCTAGGTGAGTAGTTATTTCTTGTTTAGAGAAAGAATTGCCTTTAGCCAGGTAATAAAGCCACTACAGTGGAAGGAAATCCACTCGAACCACATAGGGATGTTAAGGCCAGTTATATACTCTATGGTGCAACAACAATTACGTCTCAATCCCGTGTAAGTTGGGGTAGGCTATGTGAACTTTAACTATCTATGTTGCTTCATGTAAGCCCATCTCAGTCATTCTCTTTGGTAGTGCTACCAAAGTCAATCAATTCTCCTGTTAAATTTCATAGTTGTGCTATCTGGTTGTCTGATACCACACAACATTACTTCTATTAATGAACTTCAATTTCAATAGGAGTAAGTTAAAGAAAATGGTATGCGTTTGTGTTTTGACTTGTTTGTCGAATCTGCAGATATTGAAGAACACGACGGCAAGTGCACAGGAAGGGAGAAAATAAACTATGATAGATAGAATCATATCCATTAAAATGTGATCATTGTTCTTTTGATCCTATCTATGTAAGCAGTGAAGAGAGAATCTCTTAATCCTGGATTTGAGAATATATGCTTGCTTGTTTCTGGGTAGATTGTCTTTTCTTGATTTGATGCATACGTACTACTCTTAGGTGTTATGGATTATATTAGCAGAAGTTGAAGGAATGTAGCTATATTAGTGAAGGTTTACCGTTAAATCACCATCTTGATCAAGAGTTGACAATTCATATCAGGAAAAGGTTTCCCTTAAAATTGATGAGCTAGCTGATAGGGAGGAAAAAATAAAGAGTCTGTTTTTGAAAAAGTATGTGCAAGCAACTGCAGTCGGAGTAAGTTTGTTCATTAATTTATACAGCTTGGCATTCGATCTCCAAAGAGAAATATATATATAGCGAAAAGGGATAGAGAGAACTGCGCATAACTTCTGTTCTTATGGGAGTTAATTAACTCCTTGATAATATTAATTTCCATCAACCCTATTTCAAATAATTGGGCCGGGTCTATCCACATGGGCAACCCGTAATCTCCCACTTTGTATGTGGTAGACAAGATCCAAGCTAGTACCTAATAATATATCTCCTATTCTTATGGGAGTTAATTAACTCCTTGATAATATTAACTTTCATTAGCCCTATCTCTAATAATTGGGCCATGTCTATCCACGTGGGCAACCCGTAATTTTCCACTTTGTACATGGTGGACTAGATCCAAGCTAGTACCTAATAATACACATAATTCATACTAGTAAATAGTTCGTGTGACTTGCGAGCATGAAGAGCTATAATATTCTTAAACCTTTTAAGGTTTCTTGACAGCTCCATGTAGAAATTCAATCATACACGGAGAGGATTCACTACTAACATGAAGATCTTATTACTCGTTATACCCCAGACATTACCCACTACTCTAGTTATTCGATCTCTCATCATCGAAAGAGGTGAATCGAGTTCATGTTTAATTTTGCATTCATAATTACATTTGATACCCTCGTGGTAAGTGTAATGGTCTATCTATGAATAGAAGTTAAATTGCAAAAAAAAAAAAAAATTTGTCTTCCCTTTCTACTCGAATTTTTCTATTTCAAATTAACTACTTTCCTAGACATGCACTACATTGTCGAATCACTCATGGCTATTAGTAACATGCTAAAGTAACAGTAGCAACACTGATTGGCGCTTCAAGAAACAGTAGAAGGTCAAAGGGTATTCCAATAAAAGTTAATGTAACTTCTTTGGGATCTCATACAATGAAGAAGCAGGGATTCATTCTTCCATTATCTCAACGGTCGATAACACAATTGGTATGAAACACATGTTACAGTGTTCTCACCTTATATTGGCGCGTGTATCTTATTATTTTAATCATCCAACATCGTACAGATCTTGGTTTAGACACCTCCAAGTGTCTAACCCGAGTTTCTCACTTCAATAATCCATAAACCATCTGCTTTGAAAAATTTGTATCTTGCTTACAAATCAAGTCATAATCGAGTAGTGAAATTCGTAAGCTATTAAGAATGACCTCTACAAGTAAATACAACCCCGCATTATCCAAGGTTCTATAAGGTCTCATCTCTTTCTTAATGTAAGAGGCAATTGCTCGTGTGAGAGAGCCAATCTCGCGACTTGTTCGACATACTTTATTAACAAATTATTAATCACATGCACACGAGATATAAGCACAAATTCAAGAGTTAAATATTGATAAGAATAATATAATACTAAAGTCATATTACAACACATAAATATGTTCATATCCTTCGCAAACCTAGAGCCATAACATGTTTCTCAAATAGGTCTCTAGATATCGCCTTTGTAAAAAGATCAGCTATCATGCTTTGTGTAGGAATATACTGTAAATTTATGTCTCTACCTGCTACCATGTCTTTTACAAAGTTATACTTGAAGTCAATGTGTTTGGTCTTGCTGTGATACTTAGGATCTTTTGTATATGCAATAGCCGCTTGACTATCACAATATAAAGTCATGGGATCCTGAGAGTTCTTTGTAATATTCAAATGCTCAAAGAATCTCTTCAACCAAATAACTTCTTGTACTGAAAACGCACAAGCCACGAACTCAGCTTCCATTGTTGAAAGGGTCGTGCAGGTTTGTTTCTTACTTTTTCATGATATAGCACCACCATTAAGCAAGCAGGCATAATCGGATGTTGATTTGCTATCATTCTGATCACTAGCCTAGTCAACATATGTATATCCTCTCATGTATAAATCATTTCCACTATAACATAGTGAATAATCTACAGTTCCCTTCAGGTATCTGAAAATTTCTCTTCACAGCTTTCCAATGATCTCTTCCAGGATTGGATTGATACCTGCGAACCAGACCTACAACATAACAAATGTCTGGGCGAGTACACATCATAGCGTACATTAGGCCCCCGACATCAATTGAATATGGAACTCAAGACATCTCTTCTTTTTCATTTTCAGTCTTGGTACACATATCAAGGATTAAAGTTTCACCTCTCGCTAGAGGAGTATCCATGGATTTGCAACTATTCATGCGAAAATGCTCCAAGATTTTCTTTATATAAGTTTCCTGAGATAGACTCAATAACTTTTTAGAACGATCTCTTTGGATCTTAACTCCAAGGATATAGTTTGCATCGCCCATATCTTTCATGTCAAAAGATTTTGAAAGCCATGACTTGACAGTTTTCAAATACTCCAAACTGTTTACAGCCAATAAAATATCGTCCACATAAAGAGAAAGAACTACAAACCTCCCATTGGACTTCTTTGCATAAATGCAATGGTCTTCATCGATCATGGTGAAATCATATGAGATCACATCCTTGTGAAATCTCAAATACCATTGCCTTGAAGATTGCTTCAGGCCATAAATAGATTTTATCAATTTACAAACCTTCTTTTCTTGGTCTTTAACGATGAAGCCTAAAGGTTGTTCCATGTAGATTTATTCGTTTAGTTCTCCATTGAGAAAAATTATCTTCACGTGCATTTAATGTAATTCTAAATCAAAACGTGCAACAATAGCCAAAAGTAAGCGAATTGAGGTAAATTTTACAACTGGTGAAAATGTTTCCTCATAATCTATTCCAGCTTGTTAAGTAAGGCTTTTGCCACCAATCGTTGCCTTGTATCTTTCTATTGACCCATCCACTTTGCGTTTAACTTTGAGAACCTATTTGTTCCCAATAGCTCTATGCCCAGGAGGAGGATCAACTAGATCCCAGATTTTGTTGGCTGTCATGGACAATAATTCTTCTTTCATTGCTTTCATCCACTCATCTTTTTCAGGGCTCGATAAAGCCTCAGTTATAGACTTTGGCTCATCCCTCTCTGTGGGAGATACCAGGAAAATATAATCTTTAATTTCATAAGTACGTTTTAGTATATTTTTCTTGGCACTCTTTCGTAGTTGAAATTCAGATTCGTCAGAAGGATTTTGGGATTGGGAGTTCCCACTCGTACTCCCACTCGGATCAAGAATAAGATCTTGATCATATTGATTATCAACTGTGTTAGAAGACACTTGCTGGCTATCTCGGTTCAATATTTCATAGAGAAGCTCTCCATTCTTTACGTCGCCCTTTTTTGGAAAATCATTTTCCAGAAATGTGACATCTCGTGATTCAATCTCACTAACACTTCCATCCTCTAATTCATGATTGAACACATACCCTTTGGAATGTTTTGAACATTTATAAAGATACATTTCTTTTCTTTTGAACCTAATTTACCAAACTTGCTAAAAGAATCTTTTAAATATGCAGCACAACCTCAAGGTCGTAAATCCTTTAAGTTTGGTTTATGGTCAGTCCATAGCTCATAAGGAGTGGAAGAAACTGATTTAGAAGGCACTTTATTCAATATGTAAGTTGCAGTCAATAACGCATCTCCCCAAAAGGAGATAGATAAATTTGCTTGCGCCATCATGGACCTTATAATGCCCAATAGTGTTCTATTCTTCCTTTTTGCTACACCATTTTGTTGAGGTGTGTACAGAATAGTTAACTGTCTGGTGATTCCCTCTTCATTGCACAATTCTTCAAATTCTTTTGATAGATATTCATACCCTCTATCGGTTCTTAGGGTCTTAATCCTTTTGTCTAACTGATTCTCAACTTCATTCAAATATTTCTTTAACGCATTCAAGTGCTTCAGATTTATGAGAAATCAAATAGATATAACCAAAGCGCGTGAAATCATCAATAAACGTAATAAAAAATAAAGCATCAGACCTAGCCCCCACATTCATTGGATCACATATGTCAGAATGAATTAATTGCAATGGAAAATCGGCTCTCTTAGCCATTCCAAATGGTTTACGTG
>JASVEL010013967.1:0-129817 GCA_032618575.1 Nicotiana noctiflora
TGGGTGGTCAAGAAGCTATTGGAAGAATGGCTAAATAGTACTCTAAGTGGCTTGGTTGAGAAGTCACTGCAAAGTAACGTCAGTGTATGCCAACGATAAGCATCACTGCTACTATGGGTGAACCTGAAACTGTACGAGCAAATAACAGACCCATCGACACACAGACCAACGACGGTACGCTAACAACCATCCTAAAGAAGATGGAAGGAATGGAGAATGAAAACAAGACTCTTCGCGACCAAATGAAAGAGCATCAGGAGAGGGTAGACAAGATCCCTGGTGCTCCCAAGTTGTTGCCGAAACGCGACGTGGGAAGGTTCGTCAAACAATCATATACCAAAGTTGCTCCTCACTCTATCCCAAAAAGCTTCAAGATGCCACCCTAGTTAAGGGTATACGACGGAACCACAGATCCCGAAGATCATTTGATCTACTATGTCACTGTCGTGAAAGGTAATGACCTATCGAAAGAGCAGGTACCATCGGTGATGCTGAAGAAGTTCGGTGAGACGCTGACGGGAGGGGCCCTAACGTGGTACTCCCAACTACCAGCTAAGGTAATATCAACGTTCGAGGAAATAGCGAATAAGTTCGTCACCGCCCATGCAGGAGCGAAGAAAGCAGAAGCAAGAGTCAACGACATCTTTTCCGTCAGGCAAACCGTAAAGGAAGGACTCAGGGACTTCTTGGCCAGGTTTAACAGGGTAAGGATAAGCCTACCAAACGTATCGGAAGGTATGGCAGCCGCCGCCTTCCAGAACGGACCGAACAGGGATGGTTCGAGGGCGACCAAGAAACTACTAAGCTGTCTCATGAAATATTTCCCCACCACGTGAGAGGAAATCTATAACGCCTATTGCGCTGAGGTACGAGCGGACAAAGAAGATCTCAATGGGTCCAACGGTTAACAACGATACACTCAGAGACGAGGAGGGATTGACGCAATGAAGGACGGCGAGAACAACTCCCATGCCCTAACAGAGACCGGCACCAGCCATACACCAGATCCTCTCACCCACCACCGAGGCATACAGATGCTTTACAACAATACGTCGCCCCACTCCGAAACGAAAGAGGTACACCTCCTTTATTATCTGCCCATAACTTTTGCGTGTCTCCTTAAGAAATAGTGTATGCAGTGGAAAAGCTTGGTACCAAGGTGTAGTGGCCGCAAAAGATGAAATCAGACCCCGCTACAATGAAATCAAACGTCCTATGCGAGTTCCATCAGGAACAGGGGCACAAAACCGAGGACTGAATCGGCCTACGGCCAAAAGTAGTCAGGATGCTGAATCATGGATACCTAAGGTAATTGCTCAGTGACAAAGGAAAAATAAACTTTGCGCGCGGACGGGAACAACCCCACGGGCTGCCAAAGCCGCCTTCCCTAGCACGCACGATAAACATGATCGTCGGAGGTTCAGCAATCAACCACGTCAAGTTTGCCACCACACACAAATTAAAACGGACCATCGCCTATGAACGGTATGATGACTTCGAAGATAGTATCACCTTTGATAAGTCTGATGCCGACAGTTTGTCTTTCCCTTATTATGATGCTTTAGTTATCACTTTACGTATCGCCGATATAGATGTTAAAAGAATTATGATTGGCGACGAAAGTGGCGCCTGTATTATCCACCCGAGGGTCCTCGTACAAATGGGACTCGAGGGTAAGGTAATACCGCGTTGCATAACAGTGACTAGTTTTAACAATGCAGTGGAACGGACATCCGGAGAAATACTACTACCCGTTTTAGTAGGAGTGGTTACGCTGGAAACCACTTTTCACGTAATGAACCAGGAAACGACTTACAACGTCATCATAGGACGCCCATGGATACATGTCATGCAAGCGGTCTCTTCAAGTTTTTACCAAGTGATCAAATTCCCCACCCCGTAGGTGGTATTCAACATTCGAGGCGAGCCGCGTACCGCATAGGAATGCTACAAAATAGCTCAAGACTACACCTACACCAAACAGCTAAAATGGGCAAGTGGAGAAGCATATCAATCAGCCTTGTCAAGGACTAAAGTCAACCCGACAACGGAAGCCATCAAAGACCCTGACGTCGTGGAAGCCTGTAAAGCAACGGTCGAAGATCTCGACCCGGTCCAGTTGGACGACACCGACCTCACAAAGAAAGCCTACATTGGGCACGAACTCACCAACTCGAGTAAGTACCGTGAATTCTTAACTAACCATGCATATTTGTTTGCTTTTTTCCATTCAGGTATGCCGGAAATCCCGAGAGACATCACCACCCACAAGATGAACGTCAATCTATTACATCCACCCGTACGACATATGAGAAGAAAATTCAACACCGCCATCAATGAGGCGGTTAGCGAGGAGGTAGACAAATTACTAGCCAACGGATCCATCAAATAATTGAAGTACCCCCGGTGGGTCACCAATATTGTCATGGTCAAAAAGGAGGTGGAAAGTATGTGTGGTGATTAGATGAAGTAGCCACGTTTGATTGCTTGGTTGATCACAATGATATGTGAGCACGTGATTTTTGCCCTACATGAAAATTACTCCCAAAAATTCAAAATAAAATAATCTTTTCGTTGTGTGCTCTTTTTAGATTTTTCGTGACATTTTTGGATAATTGTTTGTATTTGTCTAAGCGTGTTTGTTTGTTTAAATTAAGGAAAATACAAAAATATGTTGTGTTTGCATTCTTAGGAGTTAATTTACAATTGAAAGTAATCAAAATTATTTGACAAAAATGGAAAGTCACAAAATGTGTATTGTTTGTATTTAATATCTCAATTGTGTGATTTATACTTAATTGATGTTTAAATTGAGTATGTTAATTGTTAGTATAACTTAATTAGTATTTCTTATAATCTAATTGATTTTGTAGTGTAATTAGAAATTTTGTTTTACTAAATTTGAAATTAAAGAGATAAAGAAAATACAATACAAGAGTAATAATAAGTGAAACAAGGAATAAGGAGAATTGGGCCAATTAACACCCAAGAACACAAGCCCAAATCGGCCAACCCAGTCCAAATGACCCATGCCCAACCCGTTTTGCCCAGCATCAATCCAAGCCGTTGAGATCATTTGATCTAACGGCTAAGATTAATAGAACCGTTCTAATTACCCAAACCCCCCCCAAACCCTAATTCCCGTTCAGTTTTTGCATCTCTTCAGAGAGCAAATGAAATCTGCCTCACACCACCAAGAACCGCCGGCCGGAAATCGTCTCCGCCGGCGGCAGCACCCCAAATCACCCAAAATTTACACCACAACACCCCAAGACCCCCTCCATTCCAACCATGAACTCGTTTTCCTTCAAATCACGCCGAAATTGCTCGAATATCCAATCCTATACATGAACCCTAGCCGCCGCCACATGACTCGAATGGCGGCGGCACCACCCATTGATACCAAATCCGCCTCCCATCACCACTAGACCACCTTCGTTTCCAAGTCACTCATGTTCCCCCTCAAATCAAGTCGGATTTGGCCGAGTCTTCACAATTGAAGAACGTTAGAGGTAGTGGACGGCTCGCACAGATTTGAGGGTCCTAAACCGACTTTAGTTGAGTATTTTCAATCGAGAATGCTCGATTAAAGTCCGTTTAGCCTCAAAGCTTCAAAAATTGAGTTGGTCCCAAGTCCGTTTTTGATTTCTGATTTTTTCTTCTCGAGGTACTTCTTCTTTCGATTCTTCTATGTTTATTTATTCTTGTATTGGTTGTTTAAAATCAATGCTTGGGTATTTCAAATTTTTTCATTCTTCATCTCCAATAGACCCTTTTATTTGGTCGATCGATTTGCTTCTGTTCGATTGTATGATGATATTTGTGATTGAGTGTGCGTATGCGATTCGATTATCAAAGTCAAACAATGTTCCTACATTATCTTGTTTTCTGCCGGGATACTGTTGAATCCGAGAATTTGTTGAATCGAAAGCTTATTTAGTTGATTGTGTGTTATCGATTCTAGGTGTTATAATCGACTAATCGAATGACGTCGATTTACTCTCGTAGGCCTTGTTTATTAGCATTTTAGGGCAGAATTGGACACTACAAATCACTGTTGAATCGAGAGGTCCTTTCTTTTGAACTGTTTGTGTAATTAAAGATTGAATTGGATATAGTTGCTATTAGTTAAGGTCGAAGGGTGTAACCAATGAAGTATTAGAGCATATTAGGACTGCAGTTGGATTAGAATCTGAAGTTTGCTAGTTTTAAAGTAGGAATTAACAGAATTAGCATTGTTTAGGATTTAAAACTGCCCTGCCCATGAGTTAAGCTAATGGAATCTGCTGTTACAGCAGAGCATCCCACCAGGCCTGCACTTACCATTTTAATATAAAGAACCCCATGCTTAGACAAGTTTAAGTGGTAAAACAGAGCAGGGTATGGGCTGGCCAGAGGGTAAAAACAATTCTGAGGATAGGCTGCCCAGTTGGGGAATTTGAATATATAGAGGGGATAGACAGACATAGAGGGAGAGAGATTGAGATCTGGAGGAAAAACCTTAGAGAAAACAGTGATAGAGGACTTTTGGGAGAGCATTCTGAAAGATACAAATAGATATACACATTCACAGCATAGACACCCACGTACACTCATAGAAATACACACAAGTATTCACTGTTTGCTTCTGTTCTTCTGTTGCTTCTGTTGCTTGCGATTGCTGTGCGGTCGAGGTTGTTGTTGTGGTGGTTTGTTGCTGTTGCTTCTGTGGTTGCTGCTTCTGTTGTTGTTGGTCTGTGTTGTTGTGGTGGCTGTTGTTGCTACTGTTTTGTTGTTGAGGTTGTTGCTGTTGCTTCTGTTGTTGCATGCTTCTGTTGTTGTTTGGTCCTGGCTCCTGCTGTCGTTGTTGTGGTTTGTTTGGTCCTGTTGCTGCTGTTGGTATTGTGGTTGTTGTTGTATCTCACTGCTGCTGCAACTGACCTCTCCTCTTTGTAATTGCCAGGTACACGATTCTGTAACCCTTTTTGATTGAAGTTAGACATGAAATAGTCAAGGATCATTGTTCAATTGAAGGCTGCTTGTGTTTCCTAGTTGACATTAGTTATGTGTTGTCTGTTATACGAATGGTAGATGTATGCATAATGAGGATCATCTTTAAAGTGAGTTATTAGTGATTAAATGTTGTATGATATTGGATTATTGAACTGAACCCTTGAAATGACATGAGTCATAGTTAACTAAATATGGTTATCTAATTCAAATAGACTGTTAGACAGGGTTGTAATAATGTGGACTAATTAACTCTGAATTAAAAATAGTAGTTTTTATATAGTGTATTTTAATTTTGTATGCTAATTGTTTACCAAAACTAAACCTGGATATAAATATTAGTGTATAAGCTTTATTTTATGTTCATTTTAAACCCGATAAACGTTCTTTAGCCATTTGATTAAGCTTAAAGCTTCAATACATGTGTAAATTGTTCTGCTATTAACTCATGAGTAATGATGCTCCACTTAGTTAAATGTTAGCATTTGAAATATCGAAATCGAACTGGAATTATAGTTTATCATGTTAGTCGTCCAATGTTTCATTCAAAAATCCAGTAGTCGCACCCTTTGTATAATTTAGTTTATTTTAGACGTTAATAGGTCCTTAAGTTCCACTTGTCATAAAATCTATAATTCAATACTCCA
Source organism: Nicotiana noctiflora (assembly GCA_032618575.1). NCBI lineage: Eukaryota > Viridiplantae > Streptophyta > Magnoliopsida > Solanales > Solanaceae > Nicotiana > Nicotiana noctiflora. Next base: position 5,637 of record JASVEL010013967.1, read on the forward strand.
CTATCATAATGATTATCCCACATCCCTTAATAATTAGCATGTTAGCTCAATTATTGCTTTGTGTATTACTGAAAACGGAATCCCATTGGGAATTAGATGTTAAGCCGGCCATGAGATCTGAAGTTTCAAGTCGTGTTGGGCCAAATGCACGTTGAGCCTGTCTTGAGCCCAAATAAAATTGTTAAGGTATTACAGGAATTGGGCCTTTGTAAGCCCAAATTTGTTATAAGTAACTCTTAAATTACATAGGTAAATGAGAAATTAATTAAAAAATATAAGATTGAGTTTCAAATTAGGTAGCGGGTTCAAGCTAAAAAGGTCTTCCCTTTTGTTTGAATAAGGACTTGCATTCGAGGCTCGAATTTATATTTTTGAATTAATTGGCCTTTAGTGACAAATAAATAGAAAATTTTAGTTTGCTTTAGGACTGGCCTTTTAAATAAAAATGAGACGAGCCTCATCAAACCAAATACAAATTGCAGGGCCCTCATTAATTATTTAATTAAAAAAACTTAGAGTTTCGGGACGAGCCGTTTAGCAACTTTTATGGCCTTCCCAAAAGATAACAACACGTAAGTCTCTTTAGACGTAATTTTAATAAATTACATTCCTAAACTCGAGTGTGCATTTCATGCGACCCAAATCTAAATCCGAAAATGTTAGATAAAAATATGTCGAGGATCCGGGTGCAATGCATTTCCGTGACATTGCAATTCTTTGTTAAAATAATATTAATAATAATAATAATAATAACAATAATAATAATAATATTAAAAGCGGTTAAAAGTTAAAATTGGCACATAGGTTCAAATGTCTTAAAATCAGATAATTAAGCCAAATATAACAGTTGAGCGACCGTGCTAAAACCACGGAACTCAGGAGTGCCTAACACCTTCTCCCGGGTTAATAGAATTCCTTATCCGGATTTCGGTACACAGACTGTAATACAGAGTCATAAATTTCCTCGGTTCGGGATTAAACCGGTGACTTGGGACACCATTATTTTCCCAAGTGGCGACTCTGAATCTCTTAATAAATTAATTCCATTTCGATTGTCCTTTGATTAGAAAAACTCCCTCGCGCCCTCGCGGGTAGCGCCAAAAGGAGGTGTGACAGCTCTGGCGACTGCGCTGGGGACTACTAACATAACACAGAACTTTTTGGTTCAGGGTTACAGAATTCGAGCTTATTTTATGATTTTTTGTCTATATCTGATTTTATTACGTGTTTGATTAATGTGCTACATGTCTACCGCTTTGATACTAGCTGCACCGTATATACAAACTGCTATATGTTTACCGCTTGGCTATTGCGTGAACTGTATATAAAACTGTGCCGAAAACCCTTCACTTCTCACCCCCGGGGATGTGCTCACTGGTTGAGACTCCTTATTCTGTTAGTGTCATACCCCAAAATAATGAAGAGGCTCGGAAAGTTTCTAAGCCGGTTGGCCTTTTGGTTCCCGGAAAGGAGCTCCTTCCTCACCCCGAGTTGTCCGCTTGGGTACACAGTCTAGATCATGCACCGAGGTTTTGAACTTAGAATAACATAACCGCATACCGGATCCCTAGTAGGAAACGCTTATTTGCATCACGTTGCATTTGACTTAGGGGACTCAACACAGGGGTTGGGTCCGTCTAGGACAGGCAACCTGAAATGAAAAGACCATCCTGCTATACCATGTTTTGTTTTAAGCATTTATTCGAACTTGCATGCTGACCGGCTTTTAAATACTGAAGAGAAACGAAAAACAAAAGGAAACAGTATGGGGAAATAGATATTTTCAGAAAATACAAAAATGTGTTTTACCAACAAATCAATAGTTCAGTTTGCTAATAAAAGACGACGGAAGGTTGACTTTGCCGACAAAATGAGTTTCTTAACAAAATGTGTTTTCTTTGTCGGTCAATAAAAGAAAAATAGTTTGTTTTGATGGACCGAACTACGCGGGTTTGATTCTCACCGGATGTGAGATACGTAGGCAACCCCCGTCGGGTCCAACTTGCCCTTTTTCAAAAAAAATATACCAAAATTTTAAAAAGAATTCAAAAAAAATTGCCAGCCAAAATGATCTTCTTCTTTAAATAAATGTGCAGGATGAGCACGATTCAAAATGAACCCTTCTCACTCATGACTAAAATCCCGGTACAAATACGACTATGGTGGGATGATCTAGGCAAAGAAGGGCAGGATGAGGTTAAGAAGTATTTGAAAGGTCTCACAGGTCTGTTTGAAATAAAACCTCGAGGGGACATCATAAGAGCATTAGTCACATATTGGGATTCCGCGCACAATGTTATTCACTTCTCGGACTTCGAGCTCACCCCAACTGTGGAGGAGATGACCAGATACATTGGAAACACTGATATACCATTGGGGCATCAATATCTAATCGCCCCCAGGGTTGTCGCCATACACCGATTTTTAGACTCACTGAAGACAGCCAGAACGATACGTAACCCAGATCTAGCACAAGGGTTTTGTACTTTAAACTTCATCTATCAAAGGTACGGTCATGTGGGAGGTTTTGACAAGCCAGAAAACAAATTATGCAGCAAGGGTAATCGCCAGAAATGGGAGGAGCACAGACGAGTTGCTTTCATGATAGCCTTCTTAGGACTCGTGGTATTCCCAAGGAAAGACGGGAACATTGATATAAAGGTAGCCGGAGTCGTCAGTACTTTGCTTGACCAAAGCGAAAGTACTCTTGCTCCCATGATACTATCAGACATATATCGAGCCCTCACAACCTGCAAAGCCGGAGGAGATTTTTTCGAAGGCTGTAATTTACTGCTACAGATGTGGATGATCGAGCACCTGTGTCGTCGCACCCAATTCTTGAAATATGGGTTGGTTGAGAAAACTTGCATAAGCGAATTCTATACAAGGATTGATAGGACCATCTTGCCTGAAGGAACATTGGCATGGAGGGCATACTTTCAGGCTCTCAGCGCAAGTCGAATACAATGGACGTTGGGTTGGTTACATATAGACAGTAATCGTATACACGCGCACGGCCAGGTCCCCCTTTCTCTTAATCGGGACTTAAAAGCATTCAACCTTATGCGCCCCATCGGTTGTTGAGACAGCTCGGGAGGTGCCAGATAGTACCCAAAGAAGAAGACCTGAGTACCCGTGTTATTGAAATTGGTCGATGGTCAATTCCCAGAAGCAAGGGTCCGCCAGATCTGGAGCAAATGCCAATATCTCGAGGCAAACACTTGTGTGCAGGATCGAGCTAGAGGAGAGGTTGTACCTGTCACACCTCCTTTTTCCGCACCCGCGAGAGCGCGAGGGAGTTTTTTCAATTAAAGGACAATCAAAACGGGGAATTTGCTGAAGCGTCACAAGAACAATAGGACTGGTTAGCTAAGGAAGAGGTTTACAGAACAAAGATCGGTAAGATAGAGCAACGGGTCCAAGATCTCCAATTTGAAAAGGATATGCAAGCCGCCGCCGACGAGGGAGATAAAAAGAAGTTGGCACAAGAAAATGACTTTTTGAGGGCTCAGATCCAGCAAATGAAAAGGGACGCTGACAGACAATTGAGGAGTCGAGCAGACGAAAAATTGATAAAGGGTTTGAGAAGCCAAGTTGCCGATGTCCAAAGAGAATTGGAAGAATCGAAGGCCCAAACAATGAGGGTCCGTGCTAGCCGGAGAAAGGAGGCACATCAACATGCACTTCACCTGCAACGGATAGAAGAAGATTACACTGAGATCATCACTAGTCTAAGGGAAGCAAATGTTATCCTCAGGGAGCGGGTTTTCAAGCAAGCCCGAGATGCCAGAGCAGACCTCGACCGTTGCCACGATTTGATGGCCCGACTGCAAGAACAAGTGGATAGGCTCCTAGACCAAGTCACCAACAATGCTCGAAGATTGGGGGCGAAAAACCAGCAGATAGAACAGCTACTCAGAGAAAGGGACATGATCAAGGACATAATTGGAGAAATCGGGCACTATGTCACCATGAAGTGTTTAGCTTGTGAACAAATGCCCCGCCCTGCCCTTTTTGCTTCGGTTATGGGCTATGTTCATCAGATCATGAGAGATTTAAGGGGACTACACAAAGACCTCACACCAAAGCCCGCGACAAGGCCGAATGATGCCTCGCAGGCCCTCAAGAATTTTAGAGCATTAGACTTCTGATTAAAAATGTATTTTGAAATATCGAGTCAAGTTGGTTGGCATTTTCCTTTTTCGAGTCAAGCATTCCTCTATTTTGTCGATTATTGTAAGACATGTTTTGTAACTTTAAGGTTTTATTTGATATAAAAGAGTTACTGAATTTTGCCACAATCTTGTTACCAGAACTACGCTCGGTCTGATTCACGCGGGGACGTGATACGTAGGCAATCCACATAAGATTCGACCACCACTAAAAAAAAAAAAAGAAAGGAAAAGGATACGAAGGTTAATAACAATAAGGCTTTCAAGGATAGTTGAAAAAGAGAAAAGAAAAAGAAGAAAAAGAAAAAGAGAAAAAGAGAAAAGTCGGAATGACGCATGTTACGAGTACATGTAGAAATGGTTATTTGGTTAGGTGCATTACATCCAACGTGCTATAACATATCTGTTAAACTCGGTAAACTAACAAGTTTGTTGCATTTCCAGAAAAGTTTAGCAGTTGACTTGACAGAACTTACTGGCCAATTACCATTACCATACTAGATCAAAAGGTCTAATTCCAACGAGCATGTCTAGTTCCGGGAAAAGTATCGACGGAGAGAAATCAGAGATACAGATAATGAAAGAGGAGGTGGACAGGTTGAGATAGCAGATAACGTAGATGCACCTAGCCTGGGCTAGGGGACAGTCAGCACCAAACCTTCCTACTCTTACACCAGCTCCGGAGCGTCCGCCCATTGACCCCTCGGCAAGTGCCCCGATCTATCCATATTATCAAGGGGAAAACCTTTATACATCCCAGGTTCCACCAGCCAAACAAAATCCTCCTCCCCCGGTTACCCCTGTTTTTGTGGCACCTCCACCTGCTACTTTACAGAAGTCGTCCAGTGAGCCGCTTTTTCAAATCCATGACAATCATTGTTATTCTCCCGAGCCTACTTTTAGGGCTCCTGAACCGCATTCACACACCCCTCACTGGGATAACCCGGCAGAACCGGAAAGACACCCCAAAAGTTTGGAACAGGAGGAGGTTATTCGGAAAGTTAAGAGCCTGGAGCAATCCTTCAGGAATATGCATGGTTTGGGCAACCAAGTCAGTGTCGCTTACAAAGATCTGTGTCCATTCCCAGATGTCCAGTTGCCAACCGGGTTTAAAATGCCCAAGTTTGACCTATACGAGGGGCATGGTGATCCAGTAGCCCATCTTCGAGGGTTTTGTAGTATAATGCGAGGAGCCGGAGGACGAGATGAGATTTTGATAGCTTACTTCGGTCAATGTTTGGGGGGATCTGCACTAGAGTGGTACACTAGGTAAGATCCCAGCAGATGGTTTACTTGGGATGACTTGGCTCAAGCATTCATTGGCCAGTTCCAGTACAATCTTGAAATAGTCCCAGACCGCTTATCATTGCTAAAGATAGAAAAGAAACCCGCCGAAAGTTTCAGAGAATTTGGTTTCCGCTGGAGGGAACAGGCAGCAAGGGTAGATCCGCCTATGAGAGAGAGCGAGATGGTGGATTACTTCTTGCAGACACTAGAGCCAACCTATTTCGGACATCTGGTGACGTCCGTCGGTAAGTCATTCACTGAGGTGATAAAGATGGGGGCTATGATCGAGTAAGGCTTGAAAGCCAACAAGATCATGAGCTACTCAGCATTGAAAGCCACCACCCAAGCTATCCAAAGTGGTACTGGAGGAGTGCTTGGGAAAAAGAGGAAGGAAGAAGTCACGGCAGTCGAGTCCGGAACATGGTTCAGAAACAGAGGCCCCGCACCCCAGTATAACCCGCCACAGCCTCACCACCAAAATTACTTCCACAATCCATATAACCACCCGCAACATTACTATCCAACACCTGATCCCTATTTTACTGTCCATCACGCTCAGTCATATTCCGCACCTCCCGTCCAGGCACCATGGCGTGCACCAAACCCACAGAACAATTACCCACCCCCAAGAGCCTATAGAAATCCCACGGGTGCGGGCTTTCGTCCGAACCAAGCATTCAAGGGCGACAGGGCGCCAAGGCCAAAGACTTTCACTCCCTTGGGGGAGTCCTACACCAGTCTGTTCCACCATTTGAAGCAAGTAGGGTTGCTGAATCCGGTCGAAGCTAAGCTACCAAACCCTCTTCCAAAGAATCTGGACCATTCAATAAATTGTGCATACTGCTCAAGATGTCCGGGACACGACACAGAAAGGTGTTGGAGGTTGAAAACAGCCATCCAGGAACTCATCGACACTCGCAGGATTGAGGTCCAGACTCCAACCGAGCCCAACATCAACCAAAATCCACTTCCAACTCATCATGAGACCAACATGATCGAGTTGGTACGGGTAGAAGAAGGAAATGAGAAAACCCCTCAAACTGTAATGATGATCAAGTCTAGTGGGTTAGGAATGAGAAAGGGGCCAAGCTTTGATGAGTAACCCATTTGCAAGAAGGACGTACAAAGGGGGTTGGAAGCAGAAAAGGGAAGTGTGAACGAAGTACCGGTGAGGCCGGGGGAAGCAAAAATAGTTGTACCAGGGGTAGCAACCAAACCCGTCTTGACGGTAGCAGGTGTTCGAATGGATCCTTTCATCATCAAGCCAGCAATACAGTTGCCAATAACTGATAGCAGAGCTATTCCATGGAATTATGATCGGATCACGACAACCTACAAAGGAAAGGAAGTTAAAGAGGAAGTTTGCGAGGCGCAAGGTTTGACCCGTTCAGGGAGATGTTTTGCCCCTGCGGAGTTGAGGAAGACTGCTCCGGCAACACTGAAAAAGCCGGTAACTGACGAAGAGGCAGAAGAATTCCTGAAAAAGATGAAGATGCATGATTATTCTGTCCTAGAACAGCTGAAGAAGACTCCCGCGCAAATCTCATTGCTGTCCTTGCTGATACATTCTGAAGAACATCGGCAAACTTTGATGAAAGTTTTGAATGAGGCCCACGTACCTGATAAAATCTCAGTGAGTCATTTGGAGAAGATCACCAATAGGATCTTCGAAGCGAATCGGATCACCTTCACCGATGATGAGTTGCCTGAGGAAGGCACCGAGCACAACAAGGCTTTATATCTTACGGTAAAGTGCGAGGAGTCGGTGGTTACCAAAGTCCTCGTCGATAATGGGTCCAGTGCTAACATTTGTCCTCTCTCTACACTGGACAAGTTGAAAGTGGACATCGGCAGGATACGCAAGAACAACATATGTGTTTGAGGGTTTGATGGAGGAGGCAAGGCGTCGGTCGGGGACATAGTGTTAATCTTGACAATTGGGCCAGTGGAGTTCACCATGGAATTCCAGGTGCTGGACATGGTAGTGTCATATAACCTTCTGATAGGGCGACCATGGATCCATGCCGCAAGAGCAGTTCCATCCAGCCTACACCAACTCGTCAAGTTTGAGTGGGACCAACAGGAGATCGTCGTCCATGGAGAGAATGATCTACAACCAGGCACCATCGTCCCCTTTGTTGAGACAGAAGAAGATGTTGGGCCGTGGGTATACCAGATCTGCGATGTGGTATCCGCCAACCGAGTTCCAGAAGGGGAATGCATTCCCAATGACAGAATAATTACTGCAGACGTCATGGTGGCTCATGAAATGTTGAGACACGGTTTCATACCCGGCAAAGGTCTAGGTGCATCTCTGCAAGGAATCATACAACCGGTATCTGTGGTCGAAAACGTGGGAACCTTCGGCTTGGGATTCAAGCCAACATCAGAGGACATCCAGCGAGCCAAGAGGAATAAGCAGAAGACATGGGTGCTCCCGAAGCCTGTTCCACGCCTTTCCCAATCTTTTGTCAGGTCTGGAGTAAGAGGACATCCGACGACAAAGATTCCCGGTCCTATGGTTAGGCCAGACGAAGAGTTCTTAAGAAAGTTCGAGGACCTATTCGCAGATGTATGCATGCTCGAGGATGGCGAAGGATCCAGCCATGCCGAGATACAGTTTGTGGGGTCGAAAGCAAAATTGAATAATTGGAAGGCTACTCCTCTCCCTGTCCGGAAGGAGTCTTGGTAGTTTGTTTTGGATTGTGTTTTTTCGAAATTTTATGTTGGGGGGTTGTCCCCGGAGTAAAATCCGTTTGTTTTAGTTTATTTCGATTTGAGTTTGCAAGTTTGTTTTTCCTTGTACTGTTCCCATTAATGAAATTTGGTTCCCTTCGTGTCTAATTTTGTTTATTTTCCTTCTTTTTACTTTTCTGAGCAGCTTTCTTTCAACCGATCTTAATGATATGGCGTGCTTAAAGATTAATCAACCCAGTCTAGAAAGTCAATCGGGTTTGGAAATAATAACGTATGAAATAAGAAGTGACGAGAGTGAATCGGAATACGGCGACGATGAAGCCGTAGAAGAAATTGGTGAAGAATTAAGTCACTTCGAGGAAAAACCCAAACCAAATTTAAATGATACCGAGGTTGTTAATCTGGGGGACACAGATGACGTCAAAGAAACCAGAATAAGTGTCCATATTGAACCCAACTTGAGAGAAGAGTTGATCAAAACACTCATGGAGTTTAAAGACATTTTCGCATGGTCGTACGACGACATGCCAGGACTCAGCACTGATCTAGTGGTTCATAAATTACCCACCGATCCGGCATATCCTCCCGTCAAGCAAAAACTGCGGAAATTCAAGACGGAGATGAGTGTAAAGATCAAGGAGGAAGTAACCAAGCAGTTGCAGGCGAAAGTCATTCGTGTCACTCGATACCCCGAATGGTTGGCTAACGTAGTACCGGTGCCAAAGAAAGACGGAAAGATCAGAGTATGCGTGGACTGCCGCAATCTCATCAAGGCGAGTCCTAAGGATAATTTCCCGCTTCCAATTATCCATATCCTGATTGATAATTGCGCCGGACGTGAAATCGGATCCTTTGTGGATTGCTACGCGGGATATCATCAGATCTTGATGGATGAAGAGGACGCAGAAAAGACGGCTTTTATCACACCGTGGGGGACTTATTGCTACCGGGTGATGCCGTTCGGTTTGAAGAACGCAGGGGCAACATACATGAGAGCGATGACTACGGTATTCCATGACATGATACACAAGGAAATTGAAGTGTACGTGGATGATGTGATCGTAAAATCTAGACGTCAAGAAGACCATGTCGCCGACCTCATGAAGTTCTTTCAAAGGCTTCGAAGATATGATATCAAGCTCAATCCGGCCAAATGCGCATTCGGAGTTCCATCAGGAAAGTTGCTGGGATTAATCGTCAGCCGACGGGGCATTGAGTTGGATCCGTCCAAAATCCAGTCCATTCAAGAGCTACCCCCGCCAAAGAATAAAATAGAGGTAATGAGTCTGTTGGGAAGGTTAAATTACATCAGTAGGTTTATTGCTCAGCTTACAGCAACCTGTGAACCCATATTCCGTCTGTTGAAGAAAGACGCTGCGATAGAATGGACGACAGAATGTCAGGAAGCGTTTGACCAAATCAAAGGGTATCTGTCAAACCCACCCGTACTAGTTCCGCCTGAACCGGGTAGACCCTTGATTCTCTATCTAACGGTCTTGGAGAATTCGTTCGGCTGCGTGCTGGGGCAGCACGATCTTACTGGCAGAAAGGAACGGGCCATTTACTACCTCAGTAAGAAATTCACGGTCCACGAGGTCAAGTACACTCATCTGGAAAAGACATGTTGCGCTTTGACTTGGGTAGCCCAAAAGCTAAAACATTACTTGTCTTCTTACACCACTTACCTCATTTCGCGCTTGGATCCGTTGAAGTATATTTTCCAGAAACCTATGCCTACAGGGTGGTTAGCAAAATGGCAAATATTACTTACGCAGTTCGACATCATATACGTGACAAGGACGGCTATGAAAGCTCAAGCCCTAGCCGATCACTTAGCCGAGAACCCCGTTGATGACGGATACGAACCCTCGAGGACGTACTTTCCGGACGAAGAAGTATTGCAAATCGATGGGTCGGAATTAACCGAGGATCCGGACGGAAGCTTTTCTTCGACGCGAGCGGCGAACGCAAAGCGAGCCTCGAGTAGGGTCGTGCTCATCTCTCGAAACAAGACATCATTATCCTGTTACTCGCTCAACCGCGTTTTCATTGTACCAATAATATGGCCGAGTACGAGGCATGTATCTCGGGGATTGCGATTAGCGGTGGACACGGATGTACGTGACGTCTCGGTCTTCGGGGACTCTGACCTTCCGGTACATCGTATTCGGTGGAGAACGGGAAACCGGAGATTTAAAGCTTATCCCATATCGTCGGTGTTTGCATGATTTGACTAAGCGTTTCCGGTCGGTAGAATTCATACATATCCCAAGGATGCATAACGAGGTTGCCGACGCTTTAGCTACTTTGGCGTCAATGCTACATCACCCGACAAGGTTCGTGTCGATCCATTACATATTCAGATCCGGAATCAGCATGCTTATTGTAATATGATAGAGGAAGAGATGGATGGCGAGCCATGGTTTCATGATGTCAAGGAATACCTCAGGTTAGGAATATACCCAGAGCAAGCAACCGGAGATCAAAAGCGAGCTATTCGGCGGTTGGCGAACGGATTTTTCCTTAGTGGAGGGGTGCTGTACAAAAGGAACCCCAGATTTGGGATTGTTAAGATGTATAGATGCGAGTCAAGCCACAACAGTGATGACAGATATACACTCTGGAGTTTGTGGACCACACATGAGCGGGTATGTATTGGCAAAGAAGATTCTTCGAGCAGGATATTACTGGCTCACTATGGAGCGTGATTGTATAAGTTTCGTGCGAAGATGCCATCAGTGTCAGATACATGGAGATTTGATTCATTCTCCACCGACCGAATCGCATACAATGTCAGTGCCATGGCCATTTGTTGTGTGGGGTATGGATGTTATCGGACCTATAGAACCTACGGCCTCCAATGGTCATAGGTTCATTCTGGTAACGATCGACTATTTTACCAAGTGGGTGGAGGCCAAAACCTTCAAATAAGTAACCAAGAAGGCGGTGGTAGACTTCGTACATTCCCACATCATCTGCAGGTTTGGAATTCCAAAGATAATCATCACAGATAACCGGTGCCAATCTTAACAGCGGATTGATGAAGGAGGTCTGCCAACAGTTCAAGATTACATACCGAAATTCCACACCATATCGTCCCAAAGCAAATGGTGCGGTTGAGGCAGCAAACAAGAATATAAAGAAGATATTGAGGAAGATGGTAGAAGGGTCCATGCAATGGCATGAAAAGTTACCATTCGCACTGTTAGGTTATCGCACTACCGTCCGGACTTCGGTAGGTGCAACTCCTTACTTGTTGGTGTATGGGACTGAAGCAGTAATACCAGCAGAAGTTGAAATCCCATCCCTCCGAATTGTCGCTGAAGCTGAGATTGATGACGACGAGCGGGTCAAAACCCGATTAGAGCAATTGAGCTTGATCGATGAAAAGAGATTGACAGCAGTATGTCACGGCCAATTGTATCAAAAGAGAATGGCAAGAGCATATAACAAGAAGGTACGTCCCAGGAAATTTGAAGTGGGACAACATGTGTTGAAGAGAGTTCTACCACATCAGGCCGAAGTGAAAGGCAAGTTCGCTCCAAATTGGCAGGGACCGTTTGTTGTGACTAGGGTATTATCCAACGGCGCGCTATGTCTAACTGATATTGAGGGAAGATGCACTGATATGGCTATCAATTCCGATGCGGTCAAGAGATATTATGTGTAATTCTTTAATGTATTTGTCAACGATTGGTTTCGTTTGTGTGTATCTTGGCATTTTTCGGAGAATGAAATGACAGAGGCAATTTTTCTACTACCCAAACACTTTAACCTTTGTTCTCCCCTTTGAGCCTTAATAATTCTTTCATATACCCTCTTTCGGAATCACCAAGGAAGATGTGTAACAAAATAGAAAAAAGAAACAAAGAAAAGACACAAGAAAAAGTGAACTACGTTCGACCTGATTCCTCAAGAAGGATACGTAGGCGCCACACGGCTCGGTCATAATAAAATAAAAATCAAAGATCCCCCAAGCAACAAAACTGGGGCAGAAGTCATTGTTTCGTTTGAAAGATAGTGTGGATTCCGAAAGTTGTAATGAGCTAACCGTTGAGGTTAAACCCCTTTTTCTTTAGCCTCACGCGCAGAAACCACATTAAGAACCAAAAAGACCTCTCGATCGGTATTTGAGAAATGCCAAGTCATGCGAGTGAAACTACGAATGACACTTCAATCCTCGATTGAATTTAGGACTTACAAGCTGAAAAGGGATAGCCCTTTAGAGGAAATTTCATGGATAACACCCCAGCCCACCGCATGGAAAGAAAGCGAAATGAGAGAGTCTTAACGGTGAAAACCCTCGCGGGCACCTTAAGGCGAAGAAATCTAAGAGAAATAAAATGAGAGAGTCTTACGGTGAAAACCTTTACAGGCACCCTAAAGCGACGGGAGATCGAGAGAAATGAGAGAATCTCATTAGTGAAAACCCTTTGAAGGGCACTATGAGGTGACAAGGCGAGATGGTTACAAGGTGTCTGTATGAGACAAGGTTTGGACATTCGTTTACTCCTAGCAAAGCGCGGCCATCAGAAAGTGATTGACATGAATAGACTGGTAGATTAATCTCAGAGGCACGGCACAACCATTGGATCAGTCACACCTTCAGATAAGTTTTTCCTATTTTTGAGTTCAGAAAAGTTTTCCCTTTCTTTTGTCATTTGCGGTCAGCATTCTTTTTCTTTTCTTTCGTTTTCGAAAATTGATTTTTCAAAGCTTACTACCAAGTCTCCCAAAGCGGTACAATGAAAATGAATAGGCGTGGAACGAGGCAATAAGGCAAAAGGCATTCCGATATCAAGATTGGAACGACAGGTTGATTGGAAGGTTCACAGGAATTATGGAGTATGATGGACACATATAGCACGTCCGGAAGATGATTTCTCACAACAAATCACCGACTGAAAAGGGTCGGACCAAACCAAAGGTTGAAATAAAAGGAGAAATGAAAGAACATCTGTGGAAAGAGCATCATCCCCAGCAAGTGTCAACGGCGCTCCCAAAAGTTCGAGTGAGGCCAAGCAGCTGAAAGAGAAAAGGAAAATGGCCCCCAACAAGAGTGGCACGACCACTCACTGTGTTTTGAAACTAACAATTTTTCTTTGATTTAAAGCAGGAAAAGAGGGTTCGTCGGCGGAAAAGCATGCCACGTAGAAGGTCATCAAACTGGGGCAAAAAATTTTCTCCGATTGCGAAAATTTTCTTGAAAGCAAAACACCCGATGGATAAGGATAGAAAACAACACGAGATTTCGGGAAATGCCCGTTCCGAGCAGAATAGTGTGGAGAGAGGCCAGACAACACGAGGGGTGATCTTCGAGCCCGGTATCATCCCCAGCAGTCGTTGGAAAATGAAACACCAACTCTGAGATTCCCCCAGCAGCATTATATCCCATAAGCTTTTCAAGGAGGCCAAAGCGTGAGTCCCAGAGGAGGTCTGAGAAGAAGGAAGAAGAAAAGGGGTCCCCCGCCGGGGTAATCCTCAGTTAATGACGTTTCAACCCCGGCGAGGCCGAGAGAGAATGAGGGGTGAAGGAAATAAAGAATACTTCCCCAGCAGCATCATCACCAGCGGGTGAGTAAACAGTTTCAAAGATATCTCCAGCAGCCAAAGGAAAAGTATCACGACCCAGGGGGAAAGCAGTTCCAAGACGAGGTAATTCAGAAGAAAAGGGTGGCCCAAGAGACGATGCAGGAAGAAGGAAATGGTACAGGAAACAAAGGAAGAAGAATGGAGTGGCGATTTATTTTCAAAGTTGTTGTTGAAGTTAGGGAGCCCACTTGAGGAATGGAGTGGCGATTTATTTCGAAGTTGTAGTTGAAGTCGGGGAGCCCGCCTGAAGAACGGAGTGGCGATTTATTTTGAAGTTGTAGTTGAAGTCAGGGAGCCCGCCTGAAGAATGGAGAGGCGATTTATTTTGAAGTTGTAGTTGAAGTCAGGGAGCCCGCCCGAAGAATGGAGTGGCGATTTTGTTTTAATGTTGTAGTTGAAGTCAGGGAGCCCGCCTGAAGAATGGAGTGGCGATTTTATTTTGAAGTTGTAGTCGAAGTTAGGGAGCCCGCCTGAAGAATGGAATGGCGATTTAGTTTTGAAGATGTAGTTGAAGTCAGGGTGCCCGCCTGAAGAATGAGGTGGCGATTTTATTTTGAAGTTGTAGTTGAAGTCAGGGAGCCCGCCTGAAGAATGGAGTGGCGATTTAGTTTTGAAGATATAGTTGAAGTCAGGGTGCCCGCCCTGAAGAATGGAGTGGCGATTTATTTTGAAGTCGTAGTTGAAGTCAGGGAGCCCGCCTGAAGAATGGAGTGGCGATTTATTTTGAAGTCGTAGTTGAAGTCAGGGAGCCCGCCCGAAGAATGGAGTGGCGATTTTATTTTGAAGTTGTAGTTAAAGTCAGGGAGCCCGCCTGAAGAATGGAGTGGCGATTTATTTTGAAGTTGTAGTTGAAGTCAGGGAGCCCGCCTGAAGAATGGAGTGGCGATTTTATTTTGAAGTTGCAGTTGAAGTCAGGGAGCCCGCCTGAAGAGAGGAATGGCGATTTATTTTCAAAAGATGTTGAAGTCAGGAGCCCGCCTGAAGAGAGGAGTGGCGTTTTATTTTGAAGTTGTAATTGAAGTCAGGGAGCCCGCCTGAAGAATGGAGTGGCGATTCATTTTAATTTGGTTGAGGAAGGCGGTTGAATGTAACAGAAATCCCCGGCATGAATCCGAGTTCGTAAGCAGAAGGAAGGCAACAAGGATCAAAAAAGATAGATTCGGATTGCGAAGGAGAATAGTTCAAAGATCACAAAGAAGGAACCAATGGTCAGAGTTCGGCAATCAAGATAGGACGAGACAACAATCGTCAGAGGAGAAGGAGCACGTGAAGAAACATCAGAGCCAGCAGGACGGCAAGGAACATGGCAAGATCAAGTTGAAGAGATAGATAAGAATTTGCAATACTGTAACTTAGTCTAGCTTCTTATTTTTGTTTAGTACGGTGTAATAAGGAGATCAGTTAAGCAGTGGCAACAGCAGTAACAGCAGTAATAGCAAGATCGCAACAGTCATGGTAGTCCCAGCTACCAAAACTTCCTGAACTACATTGACCTGATTCCTGTTTAGCCCAGGATATGTAGGAGGCCTCCTGAAGTAAAGGCTCGGTCAAGATCTTTTTAGAAAATGCTTCACACGGAGTGCTCGAACGGGCAAAAAATCGCTCGTATTTGCTCACTATCTTTGCACGAAAACTCTTCATGTTTCCGCGCAAAGAGGGGCAAGCTGTGAGCACGTGATTTTTGCCCTACATGAAAATTACTCCCAAAAATTCAAAATAAAATAATCTTTTCATTGTGTGCTCTTTTTAGATTTTTCGTGACATTTTTGGATAATTGTTTGTATTTGTCTAAGCGTGTTTGTTTGTTTAAATTAAGGAAAATACAAAAATATGTTGTGTTTGCATTCTTAGGAGTTAATTTACAATTGAAAGTAATCAAAATTATTTGACAAAAATGGAAAGTCACAAAATGTGTATTGTTTGTATTTAATATCTCAATTGTGTGATTTATACTTAATTGATGTTTAAATTGAGTATGTTAATTGTTAGTATAACTTAATTGGTATTTCTTATAATCTAATTGATTTTGTAGTGTAATTAGAAATTTTGTTTTACTAAATTTGAAATTAAAGAGATAAAGAAAATACAATACAAGAGTAATAATAAGAGAAACAAGGAATAAGGAGAATTGGGCCAATTAACACCCAAGAACACAAGCCCAAATCGGCCAACCCAGTCCAAATGACCCATGCCCAACCCGTTTTGCCCAGCATCAATCCTAGCCGTTGAGATCATTTGATCTAACGGCTAAGATTAATAGAACCTTTCTAATTACCCAACCCCCCCCCCAAACCCTAAATTCCCGTTCAGTTTTTGCATCTCTTCAGAGAGCAAATGAAATCCGCCTCACACCACCACGAACCGCCGGCCGGAAATCGTCTCCGCCGGCGGTAACACCCCAAATCACCTAAAATTTACACCACAACACCCCAAGACCCCCTCCATTCCAACCATGAACTCGTTTTCCTTCAAATCACGCCGAAATTGCTCGAATATCCAATCCTATACATGAACCCTAGCCGCCGCCACATGACTCGAATGGCGGCGGCACCACCCATTGATACCAAATCCGCCTCCCATCACCACTAGACCACCTTCGTTTCCAAGTCACTCATGTTCCCCCTCAAATCAAGTCGGATTTGGCCGAGTCTTCACAATTGAAGAACGTTAGAGGTAGTGGACGGCTCGCACAGATTTGAGGGTCCTAAACCGACTTTAGTTGAGTATTTTCAATCGAGAATGCTCGATTAAAGTCCGTTTAGCCTCAAAGCTTCAAAAATTGAGTTGGTCCCAAGTCCGTTTCTGATTTCTGATTTTTTCTTCTCGAGGTACTTCTTCTTTCGATTCTTCTATGTTTATTTATTTTGTTTGATCACTGCTATTGGTATTTCCATCTTTTGATAATTTTTCTATTCATCTCCAATAGACCCTTTTATTTGGTCGACCGATTTGCTTCTGTTCGATTGTACGATGATATTTGTGATTGAGTATGCGTATGCGATTCGATTATCAAAGTCGAACAATGTTCCTACATTATCTTGTTTTCTGCCGGGATACTGTTGAATCCGAGAATTTGTTGAATCGAAAGCTTATTTAGTTGATTGTGTGTTATCGATTCTAGGTGTTATAATCGACTAATCGAATGACGTCGATTTACTCTCGTAGGCCTTGTTTATTAGCATTTTAGGGCAGAATTGGACACTACAAATCACTGTTGAATCGAGAGGTCCTTTCTTGTGAACTGTTTGTGTAATTAAAGATTGAATTGGATATAGTTGCTATTAGTTAAGGTCGAAGGGTGTAACCAATGAAGTATTAGAGCATATTAGGACTGCAGTTGGATTAGAATCTGAAGTTTGCTAGTTTTAAAGTAGGAATTAACAGAATTAGCATTGTTTAGGATTTAAAACTGCCCTGCCCATGAGTTAAGCTAATGGAATCTGCTATTACAGCAGAGCATCCCACCAGGCCTGCACTTACCATTTTAATATAAAGAACCCCATGCTTAGACAAGTTTAAGTGGTAAAACAGAGCAGGGTATGGGCTGGCCAGAGGGTAAAAACAATTCTGAGGATAGGCTGCCCAGTTGGGGAATTTGAATATATAGAGGGGATAGACAGACATAGAGGGAGAGAGATTGAGATCTGGAGGAAAAACCTTAGAGAAAACAGTGATAGAGGACTTTTGGGAGAGCATTCTGAAAGATACAAATAGATACACACATCCACAGCATAGACACCCACGTACACTCATAAAAATAGACTCAAGTATTCACTGTTTGCCTCTGTTCTTCTGTTGCTTCTGTTGGTTGTGGTTTGTTGTTGTGGTGGTTTGTTGCTGTTGCTTCTGTGGTTGCTGCTTCTGTTGCTGTTGGTCTGTGTTGTTGTGGTGGCTGTTGTTGCTACTGTTTTGTTGTCGAGGTTGTTGTTGTGGTGGTTGTTGCTGCTGCTTCTGTTGTTGCATGCTTCTGTTGTTGTTTGGTCCTGGCTCCTGCTGTCGTTGTTGTGGTTTGTTTGGTCCTGTTGCTGCTGTTGGTATTGTGGTTGTTGTTGTATCTCACTGCTGCTGCAACTGACCTCTCCTCTTTGTAATTGCCAGGTACACGATTCTGTAACCCTTTTGATTGAAGTTAGACATGAAATAGTCAAGGATCATTGTTCAATCGAAGGCTGCTTGTGTTTCCTAGTTGACATTAGTTATGTGTTGTCTGTTATACGAATGGTAGATGTATGCATAATGAGGATCATCTTTAAAGTGAGTTATTAGTGATTAAATGTTGTATGATATTGGATTATTGAACTGAACCCTTGAAATGACATGAGTCATAGTTAACTAAATATGGTTATCTAATTCAAATAGACTGTTAGACAGGGTTGTAATAATGTGGACTAATTAACTCTGAATTAAAAATAAGTATTTTTTATATAGTATATTTTAATTTTGTATGCTAATTGTTTACCAAAACTAAACCTGGATATAAATATTAGTGTATAAGCTTTATTTTATGTTCATTTTAAACCCGATAAACGTTCTTTAGCCATTTGATTAAGCTTAAAGCTTCAATACATGTGTAAATTGTTCTGCTATTAACTCATGAGTAATGATGCTCCACTTAGTTAAATGTTAGCATTTGAAATATCGAAATCGAACTGGAATTATAGTTTATCATGTTAGTCGTCCAATGTTTCATTCAAAAATCCAGTAGTCGCACCCTTTGTATAATTTAGTTTATTTTAGACGTTAATAGGTCCTTAAGTTCCACTTGTCATAAAATCTATAATTCAATACTCCACTATCATAATGATTATCCCACATCCCTTAATAATTAGCATGTTAGCTCAATTATTGCTTTGTGTATTACTAAAAATGGAATCCCATTGGGAATTAGATGTTAAGCTGGCCATGAGATCTGAAGTTTCAAGTCGTGTTGGGCCAAATGCACGTTGAGCCTGTCTTGAGCCCAAATAAAATTGTTAAGGTATTACAGGAATTGGGCCTTTGTAAGCCCAAATTTGTTATAAGTAACTCTTAAATTACATAGGTAAATGAGAAATTAATTAAAAAATATAAGATTGAGTTTCAAATTAGGTAGCGGGTTCAAGCTAAAAAGGTCTTCCCTTTTGTTTGAATAAGGACTTGCATTCGAGGCTCGAATTTATATTTTTGAATTAATTGGCCTTTAGTGACAAATAAATAGAAAATTTTAGTTTGCTTTAGGACTGGCCTTTTAATAATAAAAATGAGACGAGCCTCATCAAACCAAATACAAATTGCAGGGCCCTCATTAATTATTTAATTAAAAAAACTTAGAGTTTCGGGACGAGCCGTTTAGCAACTTTTATGGCCTTCCCAAAAGATAACAACACGTAAGTCTCTTTAGACGTAATTTTAATAATTGTATCTCCATAAACTCGGGTGCACATTTATGTGACCCAAATCCAAACCGCAACAGAATCGAAATGTGTTGATAATCATGGGTACATTGATTGTGACATGATTTGAAATGCATTTCCATGACGTTGCAATTCTTTGTTAAAATAATAATAATAAAAATAATATTAAAAGCGGTTAAAAGTTAAAATTGGCACATAGGTTCAAATGTCTTAAAATCA
This sequence comes from Nicotiana noctiflora, assembly GCA_032618575.1. Classification (NCBI taxonomy): domain Eukaryota; kingdom Viridiplantae; phylum Streptophyta; class Magnoliopsida; order Solanales; family Solanaceae; genus Nicotiana; species Nicotiana noctiflora. Next base: position 24,997 of record JASVEL010013967.1, read on the forward strand.
GATAATTAAGCCAAATATAACAGTTGAGCGACCATGCTAGAACCACGAAACTCGGGAATGCCTAACACCTTCTCCCGGGTTAACAGAATTCCTTATTTGGATTTCTGGTACGCAAACTGTTTAACAGAGTCAATCTTTTCCTCGATTCAGGAAGTACCCCCGGTGGGTCACCAATATTGTCATGGTCAAAAAGGAGGTGGAAAGTATGTGTGGATTTCACTAATCTGAACAAGGCATGTCCGAAGGATTCATTCCTACTACCCCATATCGACCAGTTGATCGACTCCACCGTGGGACATAAACTATTGAGCTTCTTAGACGCCTACTCCGGCTACAATCAAATCATGATGGCTAAGGAGGACCAGGAGAAAACAATTTTCATCACCCACCAAGGGACATAGTGCTACAAGGTAATGCCTTTGGGCTAAAAAATGTAAGGGCTACGTACGAGAGACTGGTCACCAGAATGTCCAAAGAACAACTCGGTAAGACCATGGAGGTCTATATCGATGATATGCTAGTAAAATCGGCAAAGAAAGAAGACCACATCAACCACCTGAAAGAGGCCTTCGAAATACTAAGGCAGTATGGGATGAACATGAACCGCGAGAAATGTGCCTTTGGTGTAGCCTCGAGGAAATTCTTGGGATTTCTCGTGTCCCAACAAGGCATCGTGGTTAACCCGGAACAAACTAAGGTGATAGATGCAATACCTGAGATTCTGAACAACAAAAAATAGGTACAAAAGTTGATGGGGCGAATAACTGCCCTATCCAGATTTATCTCACGGTCATCCGACAGGTACCATAAATTTTTCAATGTGTTGAGAAAAGACAACATATTACAATGGAACGAAGAATGCGTCCGAGCCTTGAGAAAATTGAAAATGTATCTATCTTCGCCGCCACTACTGGCCAAAGCAAGCCCGTGCGAGCCCATACTGGTATATCTGGCCGTCTTTGAGGTCGCCATCAGCGCAGTCTTGGGCCGTAAAAATGAAGTTATGATATCTCCTATTTACTATATTAGAAAAACCCTAGTGGACGCCGAAACACGGTATCCGCACCTTGAAAAATTAGCCCAGGCATTGGTCGTAACTTTACGAACGCTCTGACCCTATTTTCAATACCACCTCATAAAAGTAGTAATGAACTTCCCGTTGAGAAACATCCTACATAAGCCGGAATCATCGGGTAGACTCGCCAGATGGGCTATAGAGCTAAACGAGCATGACATCTCGTATCACCCGAGAACTGCCATTAAGTCGCAAGTACTTGCCGACTTTATAGCCAATTTCAACACAGAAATACTACCTAAGGCAGAACTGGAGGCATGTCATACCCCCTCCAAAACCGACTTATAGACTCTGTACACTAACGGCACTGCTATATAAAAGTTTTCTTGCCTTGAATGTTTTTTTGGCTACGAACATAAAGGATGAATCTAAAATAGCAGTTCAATTTAAAACACCCGCTATCGGTATGTGATTATTACAAGTATAAACTAGTGGTTCCAAGGTAAATATAGTGCGAAGAAACATATTAGTTAATCTGAAAATACTTACTCCCAAAAAATTCAAAAAAAAAAAATAATATAGATTTGTACGGTGTGTATTTTTGTGAATTTTCGTGTTTATTTTTGGCAATTGTTTGAATTCGTATGAGCGTGATTATATGTGTTTAAACTAATAAAAATACAAAAATATGTCGTGTTTACATTTCTTATCTAGCTTTGAAATTAGGAGTAATTAATTTTATCTTACAAAAATGAAAATCACAAAAAAAATAATTCATCTTTTTACATTTTAGCATTTAAATGCCTAATTGTGTGTTTTATGTTTAATTGATATCTAATTGTATGTAACGATTGTTAGTATAATTAGTATTAGCTAATTTGATTTGATTTTTTTAGTGTAGTTAGGATTTTATTTTTATTTAAATTAGGAGTTAAATTAAAGGAGAGGAAATAAAGGAAAATCGGATTTGGGCCAAAGATCCAAGCCCAAACGTTTAACCTAGTCCAATCCCCAAATCAAAGCCCAATTCAAATAACTCCTCCAACCCGTGACCCGTCCCCCACGCCCGAACTGCCCCATCGCCCCTTTGATCTAAGCCGTTGGACTCCTTCATCCAACGGCCCAGATTAATTACCTAATTTTAATCTCCCAAAAACCCCTGAACCCCAATTAACTCATTTCCAAAAAACCCTAGAGAAGCCTCCGCCGCCGCCGCCGCCACCGTGCTCCGCCACCGAAAATCGCCTCACGGCGGTTCCGGTGGTCCAAACCACCCCATTTTAACACCATAGAATCCCCTAACCCCCCTCTAGACGAATCCCTTAACCACTTGTCTCGAATCACTCCCGAATTCTTCGAATATCCGATCGAAAATTCGCCGGAATTTGAAAATCACCCCAAAACACCCAAATTCACACCACAACACCACCAAACCGTCTCTTCCATAAACCCATACCCCATTTCATTCAAATCCAGCCCGAAATCGTCAAACCCCAAAATCGAGGTTCAAGAACCCTAGAATCCGAATTCGGGATTTTCGTTTGAATTCAAAAGGAAATTGGGGTCTAATAGACCTTAATCGGATTGTTTTTACTTAAAAAACATTTCAATTAAAGTCTTTTCGACCCCGAATGCCGAGACCCCAAGTCGGCCGAATCTCCATTTTTTGCTTCGAAGGTATTTCTTATTTCTTCTTTGTTTTTGTTTAATTATACTCGTCACTTTAGTAGTTTTCGATTGTTGTTGATTTTGTTGTGATTCGACTGCCAATTCTCTTTTTCCTCATCTCTTTGGGACCTTTTTATTTGGTCGATCTGTTATTTGTTATTCTTCGTTGTTAACGTGTAATTGTAAGTCGAATTCACTTCGTTGTTAATATCGTCGATTTGTTTGATGTTGAATTCCAAAAAATGCTGCCCGAAATTTGTATTGTCACTGCTTTTGCATTTGTTTGGTTATCAATTGTACATATCGTAATCGTTTAATCGAAGGTTGGTCGATTGGTTTCGTAGGTCTGTTGTTATCACTGTGGGATAGAAATTGATCCCTATTTGTGCCCATAATCACCGTTGGACAGAATTTGGATTGCCTGTGATGTTTGTTAGTTGTTTAATCTATTTAAGTGTTCAGAAACTAAGCTTTAGGGTGCATTGCACATGGTTTAAGTTGCTGGAATTGCTGGACAGCAGTATATTCCAGTGGTTTTTGCCTTTAGTGTTTTGTTTAATTGTATAAAGCCCACCTTTAGACAAATCAGGTTGGAATAATCAGAGATATCAGTATTTCTAACTTTGTTAAGTGTTTTAAAAGCTGGAAATGAGAGCTCACATGGGAAGAATGATTCAAAAGTTAAAGGTACCCATGTGTTTGCTAGGAAAGGCAATAAATCTGGGTGTTTAGGAAGTATGAGTGGCTGTAATGTTTGGCTATAAAAACTGGCAGAATAGTTTCTCACAAGAACAGACAGAGAGAGTACTCACACATATATATACACTCACACATAGGTTTACTGGAAAACAGAGAGAAAAGAAGATAAACATTGTGAGAGTCTTTGAGAGTTTCTTTTGACATATCAGTCTGTTTTGGAATCAATTCTGAAGTTTAAAGTCTATTCTTAAGAGTTTTAAAAGATCAGCTTTATATAAGAATCTTGGCCTGACTCAAGCTCGTTTAAGTCTATTTGTGGTGATATTGGTTGTTGTTGTTTGGTTTTTCTCTTCACAAACTTCCTGGGCTGTGTTTGTGGCTGTTTGGAATTTCAAATCACTGCTGTGAAATGCTGGTGTACTGTTGCTGGTGCTGGTGTTTACTGCTTGCTTGCTGACTCTTTCCTCTCCTCATCCCTTCCAATTTTCCAGGTACATATTTTGGATCTCAACATCATGTAGAATCCGGTTGAAAAAAAATGAAATGGGAGCCTAACCCCTTTGGAAAATTTCAGTAGTTACTGTGCCTTCCTTATAATTGTATGTAATGGATTAAATTATAATTAGAATGTGTATCTAAGCAATTTGGAATGACTGAATCTGTAGTTTGTAATATTATACCCAACTGAACTATTTGGATTGAGTTAACATGTGGTGATCCAGCCTTAGCCTAGTATAATCGATACATGCTTAGTTTAGAATCTATCTGGTGGGAGGCAAAAATCCGAAATGGTGTAGATTTTGTGTTGATTGCGATTTCGAATTGAAGGTATATCTCCCACAGCTTTAGAACTACAATAGTTGGCTAATAAATTGTTAATGGTTTGTTTCAGTTATTATACAGTCATATAGGAGTAGAGTATGGATTTAGGTTATTCACATTAATGAAAGAATAATAATCAAGCATTTAGTCCACCCAGTTGAGAATCGCGAGCATAAGCTATTGGCGACTAATTCAACTCATCTATCCATGTGATAAATAAAATACGGCAAATCAAATAGTTTTTTTTTTACCAGTGATAAATTTCGTATGTTGGTCTCCAATCTGATTACTGTCTTTCACAACATGTAAGAGTCGTTTATTAATATGAAAGTGAATAAGCAGTATTACTTATAGACACGTACTATCAAGTAAGCGTTTTGTATCAAGTGTTTTTTATTTATCAAATAAGCAATATTATTTGTAGACACGGTCGCGTGACATGATTTTCAATGCGTCAAAAGAAAAGAGTATATGTACGCGTAATTCAATTCTTTAATCACGAATAATTCAAGTGATTTAAAAGCGGTAAATAATTATAAAGAGCACGTAAGTTATAACATATATAAAAATCAGATATTTTTAGCCATTTATAATAATTGAAGCGACCGTGCTAGAACCACGGGATCCGGGGGTGCCTAACACCTTCCCTCGGGTCAACAGAATTCCTTACTTAGAATTTCTGGTTCGCACACTTCATTTGGAAAGTCGAAATTTCCTCGATTCGGGATTTAAATAAATCGGTGACTTGGGACACCTTAATTTATTCCAAGTGGCGACTCTGAAATTAAATAAATAAATCCCGCTTCGACTGTCCTTTAATTGGAAAACTCCCTCGCGCCCTCGCGGGTTAGCGTAAAAAGGAGGTGTGACAGCTCTGGCAACTCTGCTGGGGAAACAAACCCAGAACCACCGGTTCAGGGTTTAAGAATTCGAGCTTTGAATAATTGTTGTATTTGGCTTGTTTATTATCTAACTAATAACTAAATTACACAACTAAATGTATGTGACGACCCAAAGGGTCATCACTTGTTTTATTAATCATTCCGAGCTTTTGAGGTCTAGAAAACCTCATTTATAGTTGCCTCGATTTGCGTGCACAGTCCCGGCACAAAGCTGGAAAATATTTATGTTGAAATATGTGAAATATGTGAAAAAGTTGAAGAATTTTGATATTAATATTGATATGGTTGACTTTGGTCAACATTTTTGGTAAACGGACCCGCATCCGTGATTTGACGGTCTCAGAAAATCCGTAGAAAAATATGGAACTTGGGCATATGCCCGGAATTGAAATCCGAGGTCTAGAACCCCGGTAAAAGAATTTTTCTGTTAAATTGTTTTCTGAAAATGTTTAAGGAAAATGAAACTGAATTTTTATTAAAAAGTACTGGTATCGGGCTCGTATTTTGGTTCCGACGCCCGGTACAGGTCATATATATTGGTTAAGCGCTTCCTGGAAAGTTTGGTTGAAAACGGACGTCGTTTGACGTGTTTCGGCCTTAAATTGGAAATTTTGAAAGTTATGAAAATTTGAAAGAATTCTTGAGTTTTAAGGCTCAATTCATTGATTTTGATGTTATTTTAGCGATTTGATCGCGCGAGCAAGTTCGTATGATGTTTTTGAGTTAGTGTACATATTTGGTTTGGAGCCCCGAGGGCTCGGAAGTGTTTCGGAAGTGGTTCGGGGTGTTTTTGGACTTAGAAAACTGGCAGATATTCTGCAATCTTTACACAGACATTTTACTCTACGTAGTTGCGTTCGCAATGGTCAACTTATTTCCTTCAACGCGTTCGCGTCTAGGTAGTCGCGTTCGCGATGGCCAACCATTTCCTTCATCGCGTTCGCGTACCGCTCCTCGCGATCGCGTAGTATTAAATTTGAACCCAACTCTTTCCTATACGCGTTCGCGTGGCTGTTCCCGCGTACGCGTAGACCAAATTGTAAGCCCTCAGAATTTTCTCTTCGCGTTCGCGACAGGCCCTATGCGAACGCGATGTGTAACATCGTTTCTTCATCGCGAACGCGACCGGGGTGTCGCGAACGCGATGAACAAATTTATGCCCAGTGAATTTAATCCCAAAACAGAACACTTACGGGATTTTATCCCATTTTCACAAAACTCTCTCTTCTCCACAGCTTCTTGGGCGATTCTTGAGCAATCCTTCTTCATACTTCTTGGGTAAGTGATTCTTGACTCTTTTTCTTCATTTTCCATCAATATTATTTGAATTCCTAAGCCTAAACATGTGTAAATGGGTAGAAAAATTAGAGAAATGGGTATAGTTAGGGCTTTCAAAGAATTTGCGATCTAGACCTCGTTTTGGAGTCGAACTTAAGAACAAATTGTATATTTGAACTCATGGAAGATTGGGTGAACTTATTTTGGTTCGAAACTTGAGTTTCGATTATGTGGGCTCGGGGTCGATTTTTACTATTCCGGGCAGAATGTTGTAAAAACCATATTTAGCAATATGAACTAGTTTGTTAAGTAGAATTGATGATATTAAATCAATTGTGTATAGATACGATTGGATTGGAGTCAAATTCGAAAGGAAAAGGCATTGCTACGGATTGAATCGTTCGTAAACTTTCGAGGTAAGTGTTTGTTCTATCCTAGCTTGAAGGAATAGGAATTTAGTTATGAATAAATTGTTGATTAAGAGTTATTGGTGTTATACCGGTAATGAAGATAAATTGTTGAAATTATTATCAATTATTGGTTTAAAACCGGTAATTATAAATATTGTTGATATAGAGATTATTGGCTAAATGCCGGTAATATATATATATTTATGAATTGGGATCGTGTGGCGCGCCGACCACTTATATATTTATGAATTGGGATCGTGTGGCACGCCGACCACTTATATAATAAGAAATGGGATCGTGTGGCACGCCGACCACAAAGTTATTTAAATCTTGGCATTGGCCATAGTTGCCGGTAGCCTATTGATATATATTTGGGAGCGGGTGGTACGCCTACCACAAGATGTAGTTACTGTGATAGTTGGGAGCGGGTGGTACGCCTACCACGAGATATGAAATGAGAGAGGAATTGAGACATGAAAGTAAGATTTATTCTGTTGATTAGATTATTCTGGATATCACGAGTTATTTGAGTCTTTCCTTATAATTTATTGTATATATATATATATATATTGCAACTGTACAGGTTTATGTGGGTGACTGGCCTTAGCTTTGTCACTAGTTCGCTGGGATAGGCCAGGCACTTACCAGCACATGGGGTCGGTTGTGCTGATACTACACTCTGCGCTCTTTTTGCGCAGATACAGGTTACGGACAGCAGCAGTGGCAGTAGCAACTTGTGGATTTTTCGACTACTACGACTACGAGATAGCTTTGCAGGCGTCCGCAGGACCCGTTGTCTCTTCTATATATGCTTTTCATTCTGTTATCTCATGTAATCGAGATAAACAGCTTGTATTTTCTTTCACACAATTATGTGTATTATTCTTAGAAGTTCGTGAGTATTGTGACACCAGTCTTGGGTAGTGTATCATGTTTGGGTTTTCTTTATCATATTTGACTAAGTCTTCCGCTAATTTTGATTATTCCGCTGTAATTTATATGTTTTTAATAATAAGTCTTAATAAGAAATTGGTAATTAATGGAGGTGTAACTAATATTTGGCTTGCCTAGCTTCCATTTAGTAGGCGCCATCATGACCCCGATGGTGGGAAATCCGGGTCGTGACAAGTTGGTATCAGAGCACTAGGTTGCACAGGTCTCACAACTCACGAACAACCTTAGTAGAATCCGAAGGATCGGTACGGAGACGTCTGTATTTATCCTCCAGAGGCTACGGAGTTAGGAAAATATTCCCTTTATTCTTTCCAGTCGTGCGACTTGATCTTTTAAATGTTAATCGAACTTCTACTCTGTTCTTCCGCAGATGGTAAGGACACGTGCATCCTCATCTACCGACCAGCAGCCCGAGGTCCCAGCAGCGGCAGCTCCTGCTAGGGGTAGAGGCCGAGGTCGAGGTCGTCCTAGAGGACAAGGTAGGGGCAGAGCTCAGCCCCGAGCAGCAGCACGAGTGGCAGAACCTCAGGTTCATATCGAGGAGGAAGTTCCAGCCCCAGCAGCTCCAGTAGGCCCAGCTCAGGTCCCAGGAGGAGCTTTGTTTTCACCGGATCTTCAGGATGCTTTGGTCCGGATAGCAGGTTTTATGGATCATATCACCAGAGCAGGTTTATTACCGGTAGCACCAGCCACTTCTCAGGCTGGAGGAGGTAATCAGACTCCTGCTACGCGCACTCCGGAGCCAGTAATTCCCCAGGCTCAGGATCCTGTGATTCAGCCAGTTGAGGCAGCTCGGCCTATTATTGCGACTCCGTCTAATGATGGTGCAGCCATGTCTGCTGACGCGTTGTAGACATTGGACAGGTTTACCAAGCTGTTCACTACCACATTCAGTGGCACTCCTTCGGAGGATCCACAGGATTTCCTATACAACTGCCACGAAGTTCTCCGTACTATGGGTATTGTGGAGACTAATGGTGTGGACTTTGCTACTTTTCAGTTATCTGGTTCCGCCAAGACTTGGTGGAGAGATTATTGTCTATCCAGGCCAGCGGGATCGTCATCTTTGACTTGGGAGCAGTTTGCAGAATTATTCTTGGAGAAGTTCCTTCCAGCAACTCAGCGGGAGGTTATGCGCAGGCAATTTGAGCGTCTTCATCGGGGTTCTATGTTTGTCACACAGTACGAGACTAGGTTCGTGGACCTGGCTCGTCATGCTATTGTCATACTTCCCACAGATCGGGAAAGGGTGAGAAGATTTTTTGATGGCTTGAATCAGCCAATTTGACTACACTTGGCTTTGGGGGCAGCAACTGAAATCACTTTTCAAGAGGCGGCTAATGCAGCCCGCCGGATCGAGGTGGCTCTGTCACGGGGAGCAGGACATGGATCAGATAAGAGATCTCGTAATTCGGGTAGATTCAGTGGTACCTCGTCTGGAGGTAGAGATTCTCACGTTAGAGGCCATCCTCCTAGGCCTTTTCAGTCAGCTCTTCAGGTATCTCATGACGCTTCGGGTGATCATAATTCTCAGCCACGCTACTCTGATCAATAACCTATCAGTGCACCACTATTTCGCTATTTTCAGCAGCCGAGGGCTTGTTTTACGTGCGGTGATCTTAGGCACATTGCAAGTATTGCCCTCGAGCTTCTGACAGATCTCAGCAGCAGGGTTCTCGTGCCATGGTTCAGGCCCCAGTTCCCCCACAGCCAGCCCAGCCAGCTAGAGGCGGAGGTAGAGGACATAGAGGTGGAGGTAGAGGTCATAGAGGTGGAGCTCAGACCGATAGAGGCAGAGACCAGCCAGCAGCTGATCGTCCTAGAGATACTGCTCAGGGTGGTGGGGCACAGCCCCGATGTTATGCACTTCCCGCCAGACCAGAGGCCGAGTCTTCTGACGCCGTCATTACAGGTATTATTTTGGTTTGTGATAGAAAGGCATCAGCATTATTTGACCCCGGGTCTACATATTCGTACGTGTCTTCCTATTTTGCACCATACTTGGTTCAGCCCAGTGATCCACTGAGTGTTCCTGTTCATGTGTCTACACCAGTAGGCGATTCTATCGTGGTTGATCGAGTTCATCGGTCATGTATTATAGTAATTGAGGGTCTCGAGACCCGTGCTGATTTATTACTCCTAAATATGGTGGACTTTGATATTATACTAGGCATGGACTGGCTATCTCCATATCATGCTATTTTAGATTGCCATGCCAAGACCGTGACTTTAGCTCTGCCGAATTTGCCTCGTATAGAGTGGAAAGGAATTTCAGGTCATACTAGTCGCAATGTTATTTCTTATGTTAAGGCTCAGCGTATGGTTGGAAAGGGATGCTTGGCTTATTTGGCCTATGTCCGTGATTCTAGTGCCGAGGTTCCTTCTATTGACTCTGTGCCTGTAGTTCGCGAATTTCCTGAAGTATTTCCTTCAGACTTGCCAGGTATGCCGCCCGATAGGGACATTGATTTTCGCATTGATTTGGCTCCAGGCACTCAGCCCATTTCCATTCCCCCATACCGTATGGCTCCGCCAGAATTAAAAGAATTGAAGGAACAGTTGCAGGACTACTTGAAAAGGGTTTCATTAGGCCCAGTGTTTCGCCGTGGGGTGCACCTGTATTATTTGTAAAGAAGAAAGATGGTTCGATGAGAATGTGCATTGACTATCGACAGCTAAACAAGGTGACTATCAAAAATAAATATCCACTTCCGCGAATTGATGATTTATTTGACCAGCTTCAGGGTGCCAAGGTATTTTCAAAGATAGATTTGAGATCTGGCTATCATCAGCTGAAGATTAGGGCATCTGATGTCCCTAAGACAGCGTTCCGCACCCGGTATGGACATTATGAATTTCTGGTCATGTCTTTTGGGTTGACAAATGCTCAAGCAGCTTTTATGGAATTAATGAATCGGGTGTTCCGGCCTTATTTAGACTTGTTTGTAATAGTCTTCATCGATGACATATTAATATATTCTCGCAGTCAGGAGGAGCATGCGCAACATCTCAGAGTGGCCTTACAGACTCTGAAAGATAGCCAGCTATATGCAAAATTTTCAAAGTGTGAATTTTGGCTAAGTTCAGTTGCATTCCTGGGTCATATTGTGACGGCAGCAGGTATTCAGGTTGATCCGAAGAAAATTGAGGCAGTCAAGAACTGGCCTAGACCGACATCAGCCACAGATATTCGGAGTTTCTTGGGGTTAGCGAGCTATTATCGCCGATTCGTAGAAGGATTTTCGTCTATTGCAACCCCACTGACCAGATTGACCCAGAAGGGCGTTCAATTTGAATGGTCCGATGAATGTGAGGCGAGCTTTCAAAAGCTCAAGACAACCTTGACCACAACACCGATATTGGTTTTACCCACAGGTACGGGACCATATACTGTTTATTGTGATGCTTCCCGTATTGGGCTTGGTGCAGTGTTAATGCAGGATGGCAAGGTTATTGCCTATGCTTCGAGGCAGTTGAAGATTCATGAGAAGAACTATCCAGTGCATGATCTAGAATTGGCGGCGATTATTCACGCATTGAAGATCCGGAGGCATTATTTGTATGGTGTAGCATGTGAAGTATACACCGATCATAAGAGTCTTCAGTATTTGTTTAAGCAGAAAGAGTTGAATATGAGGCAGAGAAGGTGGCTAGAGTTGCTAAAAGACTATGATGTTACTATTTTATATCACCCAGGTAAGGCCAATGTGGTGGCCGATGCATTGAGTAGAAAGTCTGCCAACATGGGTAGTCTTGCATATATTCCGGTCAGTCAGAGACCATTAGCTCTAGATGTCCATGCCTTAGCCAACCGGTTCGTGAGATTAGACATTTCTGAGCCTAGTAAGGTGTTAGCCTGCACGGTCGCTCGTTCTTCTTTATTAGAGCGTATCCGTGAGAGGCAATTTGATGATCCTCATTTGTGTGAGTTGAGAGATACAGTACAGCGGGGAGGTCCCACACAGGTAAATCTAGATGATGATGGGATATTGAAATTGCAAGGTCGAGTTTGCGTGCCCAATGTCGAAGGGATTCGAGAGTTAATCTTAGCAGAGGCCCACAGTTCGCGGTATTCTATTCACCCAGGCGCCGCGAAGATGTACCAGGACTTACGTCAGCACTATTGGTGGCGCAGAATGAAGAAAGATATCATTGCGTATGTCGCTCGGTGTCTAAATTGTCAGCAGGTGAAATTTGAGCACCAGAGGCCCGGTGGTGTATTCCAGAGGATCGAAATTCCCGAGTGGAAACGGGAGCGGATCACTATGGACTTCATTAATGGACTTCCTTTGACTCGGAGGATATTTGATGCTATTTGGGTCATTGTTGATAGGATGACCAAGTGAGCACACTTCATTCCAGTATCTGTCTCCTACTCATCGGAGAGGTTATCAGAGATTTACATCAGAGAGATTGTTCGACTTCATGGGGTGCCGGTATCTATTATCTCTGATCGGGGCAGTTTACCTCGCGGTTCTGGAGAGCGGTCCAGCAGCAGTTAGGCACCCAGGTGCAGCTGGGTACAACTTTTCATCCTCAAACGGATGGCCAATCCGAGAGGACTATACAGATTCTAGAGGATATGCTTCGAGCTTGTGTTATTGATTTTGGAGGCTCGTGGGACCAGTTTCTGCCATTATAAGAGTTCGCCTAAAATAACAGCTACCAGTCCAGCATCCAGATGGCCCCGTATGAGGCATTGTATGGTAGGCGATGTCGATCTCCAGTCGGATGGTTTTAGCCGGGAGAGGCTCGATTGTTGGGCACGGACTTAGTTCCGCGAGGCCTTGGATAAGGTCAAGACTATTCAGAGAGATTGCGTTCAGCTCAGCCCAGGCAAAAGACTTACGCGGATCGTAAGGTTCGAGACGTAGATTTCATGGTCGGCGAACGAGTATTGCTCCGAGTGTCGCCTATGAAGTGGCGTGATGAGGTTCGGGAAGAAGCGGCAAGCTCAGCCCTAGTATATCGGTCCATTCGAGATTCTAGACAGAGCGGGAGCGGTGGCTTACGATTAGCTTCGCCGCCTAGCTTATCAGCCCGTGCATCCACTTTTTCACGTATCTATGCTTCTGAGATACCACGGCGATCCCACACATGTGTTAGACTTCAGTACTGTCCAATTGGACAATGATCTATCTTACGAGCAGGAGCCGGTGGCCATTCTAGACCGGCAGGTTCGACAGTTGAGGTCGAAGAGTTATCCTTATGTGCGTGTTCAGTGGAGAGGTCAGCCTCCTGAGGCATCGATCTGGGAGTCCGAGTCGGATATGCGGAGCCGCTACCCACATTTGTTTCCCCACTCAGGTACTTCTTTCTTTTGTCCATTCGAGGACGAACGGTTGTTTTAGAGGTGGAGAACGTGATGACCCAAAGGGTCATCACTTGTTTTATTAATTATTCCGAGCTTTTGAGGTCTTGAAAACCTCATTTATAGTTGCCTCGATTTGCGTGCACAGTCCGGGCACAAAGTTGGAAAATATTTATGTTGAAATATGTGAAATATGTGAAAAAGTTGAAGAATTTTGATATTAATATTGATATGGTTGACTTTGGTCAACATTTTTGGTAAACGGACCCGGATCCGTGATTTGACGGTCTCATAAAATCCGTAGAAAAATATGGAACTTGGGCGTATGCCCGAAATTGAAATCCGAGGTCTAGAACCCAGGTAAAAGAATTTTTCTGTTAAATTGTTTTCTGAAAATGTTTAAGGAAAATGAAACTGAATTTTTATTAAAAAGTACCGGTATCGGGCTCGTATTTTGGTTCCGACGCCCGGTACAGGTCATATATATTGGTTAAGCGCTTCCTGGAAAGTTTGGTTGAAAACGGACGTCGTTTGACGTGTTTCGGCCTTAAATTGGAAATTTTGGAAGTTATGAAAATTTGAAAGAATTCTTGAGTTTTAAGGCTCAATTCATGGATTTTGATGTTATTTTAGCGATTTGATCGCGCGAGCAAGTTCGTATGATGTTTTTGAGTTAGTGTACATATTTGGTTTGGAGCCCCGAGGGCTCGAGAGTGTTTCGGAGGTGGTTCGGGGTGTTTTTGAACTTAAGAAAAACTGCAGAAATCTGCAGCAGGCAATTCTTCATCGCGTTCGCGTCCAGGTGGTCGCGTTCGCGATGGTCAACTTATTTCCTTCAACGCGTTCGCGTCCAGGTGGTCGCGTTCGCGATGGCCAACCATTTCCTTCATCGCGTTCGCGTACCGCTCCTCGCGATCGCGTAGTATTAAATTTGAACCCAACCCTTTCCTATACGCGTTCGCGTGGCTGTTCCCGCGTACGCGTAGACCAAATTGTAAGCCCTCGGAATTTTCTCTTCGCGTTCGCGACATGCCCTATGCGAACGCAATGTGTAACATCGTTTCTTCATCGCGAACGCGGCCGGGGTGTCGCGAACGCGATGAAGAAATTATTGCCCAGTGAATTTAATCCCAAAACAGAACACTTACGGGATTTTTCCCATTTTCACAAAACTCTCTCTTCTCCACAGCTTCTTGGGCGATTCTTGAGCAATCCTTCTTCATACTTCTTGGGTAAGTGATTCTTGACTCTTTTTCTTCATTTTCCATCAATATTATTTGAATTCCTAAGTCTAAACATGTGTAAATGAGTAGAAAAATTAGAGAATTAAGTTTAATAAGGGTTTCAAAGAATTTGCGATCTAGACCTCGTTTTGGAGTCGAACTTAAGAACAAATTGTATATTTGAACTCATGGAAGATTGGGTGAACTTATTTTGGTTCGAAACTTGAGTTTCGATTATGTGGGCCCGGGGTCGATTTTTACTATTAAGGGCAGAATGTTGTAAAAACCATATTTAGCAATATGAACTAGTTTGTTAAGTAGAATTGATGATATTAAATCAATCGTGTATAGATACGATTGGATTGGAGTCAAATTCAAAAGGAAAAGGCATTGCTACGGATTGAATCGTTCGTAAACTTTCGAGGTAAGTGTTTGTTCTATCCTAGCTTGAAGGAATAGGAATTTAGTTATGAATAAATTGTTGATTAAGAGTTATTGGTGTTATACCGGTAATGAAGATAAATTGTTGAAATTATTATCAATTATTGGTTTAAAACCGGTAATTATAAATATTGTTGATATAGAGATTATTAGCTAAATGCCGGTAATATATATATTTATGAATTGGGATCGTGTGGCGCGCCGACCACTTATATATTTATGAATTGGGATCGTGTGGCGCGCCGACCACTTATATAATAAGAAATGGGATCGTGTGGCACGCCGACCACGAAGTGATTTAAATCTTGGCATTGGCCATAGTTGCCGGTAGCCTATTGATATATTTGGGAGCGGGTGGTACGCCTACCACAAGATATAATTACTGTGATAGTTGGGAGCGGGTGGTACGCCTACCACGAGATATGAAATGAGAGAGGAATTGAGACATGAAAGTAAGATTTATTCTGTTGATTAGATTATTCTGGATATCGTGAGTTATTGACTGTTATTTCAGAGCAGAGTATTTCCTTATAAATGTATTGTATATATATATATATATATATATATATATATATATATATATTGCAACTGTACAGGTTTATGTGGGTGACTGGCCTTAGCCTTGTCACTAGTTCGCTGGGATAGGCCAGGCACTTACCAGCACATGGGGTCGGTTGTGCTGATACTACACTCTGCGCTCTTTTTGCGCAGATACAAGTTACGGACAGCAGCAACGGCAGTAGCGACTTGTGGATTTTTCGACTACTGAGACTACGAGGTAGCCTTGCAGGCGTCCGCAGGACCCGTTGTCTCTTCTATCTATGCTTTTCATTCTGTTATCTCATGTAATCGAGATAAACAGCTTGTATTTTCTTTCAGACAATTATGTGTATTATTCTTAGAAGTTCGTGAGTATTGTGACACCAGTCTTGGGTAGTGTATCATGTTTGGGTTTTCTTTATCATATTTGACTAAGCCTTCCGCTGATTTTGATTATTCCGCTGTAAATTATATGTTTTAAATAAGAAATTGGTAATTAATGGAGATGTAATGAGACCTATGTAACCTAGAGCTCAGATACCAACCCATCATGATCCTAATGTTGGGGGAAAATCCGGTCGTGACATCAACTGCAGAAGATAAGAATGTATCTACAATGTCAAAATGGTTAAAAGAAAATAATTAACCACCCGTATTATTCACTAAAAATAAGTTGAATAATTGAACTTTTTAAAAACAGAGCAAATATAACCAATGCATAACTAATGAGTCAAACTTGGGAGACTAGTAATTCTCCCAAAAATTATCATATTCAAGAAGTCAAATAATTATTTTATTTGGCTTATTTATTATCTGATTTTATTACATGTTTATATTTAATATGCTAAATGTTGCTTTACCGCTTAAATATTTTGTGAATTGTATGTAAATTGTGCCGATACCCTTTTTTTTTTCTCTTCTGAGTCTTTGAAATATAATACCGGCCATTTGCTGGACATAGCCCGTTTTTCTCAAGATAGCTGTGGTGCTTGGCACCCGGTGAAGGATTTTGTAGTCACACATGTTTAGGCGGAGAGTTTTGTCAATTAAGCCTGAAAGCCATGCTACCGGTGCACTGACACTCTTCGGCTCGAGTTGTCCGCTCGAGTTAAAGCCAGTCATAGACACTTTTTCCAACAGGATGATGACTTAGAATAACAAAACCTTATGCCGGATCCCCGATAGGAACGTTTATTTGCATCACGTGCATATTTGACTTAGGAGGCTCAACACAGGGGTTGGGCCTGTCTAGGACAGGTGTACCTGAAAACAAAAGACCAACTTGTTGCATCTTTCTGTGTGCATTTATTTGTTTCGATCTTACATGCCGACCGGTTTGTTAAAAAAAGAGGGTAAGAAGTGGAAGATGTCAATCAAATGGAAAACGAGATGCTTTTCTTGGAAAATAATTTTTGAAAATGAAAAAAAAACAAAATGAAAAAAAAAAATCTCCGAATAAATGTTGTTAATTTTAAATAGTTAGTTTCTTTGAATCTGTTTTTTTGAAAGAAAAATTCCAAATAAATTTTCTTAAATTTTACGAAAAATAGTTTAGCTTCTTTGAAAATAATTTTTGAAAATGCAAAAAAAAATTCCAAATAAATTTTCTTCGTTCCTTTGAAAATAATTTTTTGAAAAAAAAATGCAAAAACAATTTCCGATAAATTTTGTTAATTTTATTAAAGATAGGTTAGTTTCTCTTAAAATAATTTGTTTTAGAAATGCTGTTTAAAAATAGTTTCTTTTCTTTTCTTAAAATAATTTAGTCCTTTTATTACCGAACTACGCTGGTTTGATTCTCACATGGTGTGAGATACGTAGGCAACCTTCATCGGGTCCAACCTCCCCTTTTCCAAAAATTTCCAAAAATATCGAAATTGATTTTTTCGTTGTAAATATGTTGAGTGATGTCGTTTTCAAAAACAACCGAATGTACCCGAAAGGGACGCCGGAAGGTTGACTTTGCATAAACGGCCACTTTTGGGTCATTTTGTAGATTTTTTGGTCGATTGACCCTCACAGCCTTATAATCTTCGTCCCCGAGGCGCTGAAAGGCCGTATTTGCAATACCGGGTTTTTTGTTTTAATTTGAAAAATAAAAAGAAAAAATATCAAAATTTTAATTTTTGTTATAAATAAGTCAAGTGATGCCGCTTTTGCCAAAAATAGTCGAATGTTCCCGAGAGAGACGCCAAAAGGCTGACTTTGCATAAACGACCACTTTTTTAGGATTTTTGGTCAATTAGCTAAACGCAGCCTTAAAATCCTCGTCCCCGAGGTGCTGAAAGGTCGTGTCTGCAAAACCATGTCTTTTATTTTAATTTGAAAAAAAAATAAGAAAAGAATCAGTGGCAAGTAAATGCTTGAATTTTTGGTCAAAATAAGCCAAGCTAGTTTCGGCGGTATTTTAAATCGTTCTTGCCGAGATAGCCTTATAGCATCTTTCAGTTGTCGAAAGGTTGTCTTCGTAAAAGAATGGACAAGTTTGTAAAGAAATCCTTCCCGGCCTCAAAATTCATATGGAGTTGAGAAGGGGCCACGTTTGCATAAATAGCCATTTGGTTGAAATTGGCAAACAGGGAAGGAATCTGTTTGATTTTTTTTCTTTCTTAATTTATAGATCATATGGTGTTTGATTTTCAAGTCTGTAAGTATTTCTTTTCATCAAAATCTGTTAGTATGGCTAGTTTTTAAAACTTTGTAATCAAGTTTGTTTTATTGTGAAAATTGAAAATTCCTGTAAAAAATGTTTTATTATTATTGTCCTCTCGTATCCGAACTACGCGGGTCTGATTCTCACCGGATGTGAGATACGTAGGAAAACCTCATCGGTTCCGACCCCAATTTTAATAAAAAAAATTCCGAACTACGCGGGTCTGATTCTCACCGGATGTGAGATACGTGTGAAAACCTCATCGGTTCCGACCCCAATTTTTTTAAAAAAAAAAAGAAAAAAGGTTTCGCTTTTCATGAAATAAAAAGAAAAATCAATAAAAATCAAAATTTAAAAATATGTATTTTACTCCAAAGCAAATAAATTTTTATTTTTAGAAGTCTTTTTAAAAATATGGATTTTATTCCAAAGCAAATAAATTTTTATTTTTAGAAGTCTTTCTTTCAAAAAGCAAAAAACAAATAAGCAAAAATATGAATATATTTTCCTTTCTTCTTTTAAAGCATTTCTTTCAAGAATTAGTTGATTTACTCAATTCCCGGTTTTTTCGAACTACGCCCGGTCTGATTCATGCGGGACATGATACGTAGGCAATCCACATAAGATTCGACCATCACTAAAAAAAAATAATAAAAAAGGGGGAAAAAGAAAATTGATAAAGAGAGGAAGAAGATGAAAGCAAAGGAAAGTATAAGCCATAATAACGCATTACAATCGATTACAAGTAGCAACACGATCAACTGTATAAGTGCATCACACCCAACGTGAGATTACTTATCTGTTATGTTGTTTCAGACTAACCGTTTGTTTGCCAAACTCCAGGTTTTAGAAAAGGGTGGTTGATTTTGTGGTACTCTGGCCTCACATTCATACTTCACGAGGTCCAAAGGAAAAGTTCAGCAACCCGTTGCTAAATCAAAAGAAAATACCCATCCTTATTTCACAAGGTCGAAAAGAAGCGCCAACATGTCTTCAGAAATCCCCCTATCAACCGTTCCCGTTTTGGAAGAGAGTTCTGTGTCAGCCATTCCGGCTACTGAGTCAGCAGCTGCAGAAGAAAACAGAATTTTGCGATGTCGAATGCTGGAGATGTTAGATGACTGGAATAACGGGAAAGAGCCCCCAAGTCTGATCCCTGGGTTCCCCGAACTATTCCTCAGGTCGAGTGGGATTTCTAATACTCCCACCAATTACCCACCTACTTTGTTTGGATATTCTAATGTTACAACCCTCTCCGAATCACCCTCCACTTCCTATCCTCGGGTGACAGCATTAGATACATCTACAAGAACATCTGTTGGTTTGCCCGTTCCAATCACGGCGTATCCCGGCACACATACTCCTTTCTTTGATTCCTCTTCTTTTACATTCCCGGCACCACCCCTTCCACGGGATCCTACCCAGTTTGCCGCCAATGTCTATCCTCAACTCATGCCAAGCCAAAATCCAAAAGCTCCCGAACGGGATGAAATGGAAAAAAGAATGAGCAGCTTGGAACAAAGTTTGAAAAACATGCAAGGTCTAGGCGGACAAAAGAGTGTTTCATACGCAGATTTGTGCATGTTCCCACATGTCCATTTGCCGTCAGGCTTTAAGACGCCGAAGTTCGAAAAGTATGACGGGCATGGCGACCCTATTGCTCATCTAAAGAAATACTGCAATCAATTGCGAGGTGCCGGCGGCATGGAAGAATTGCTGATGGCATATTTCGGAGAAAGCTTGATCGGGATAGCCTCAGAATGGTACATGGATCAAGACATATCTCGATGGCACATCTGGGACGATTTGGCCAGAGATTTTGTGAAACAGTTCCAGTACAACATTGACATTGCGCCAGACAGGAATTGTTTATCGAACTTAAAGAAGAAACCCTCAGAAAGCTTCCGAGAATATGCTATCAAATGGCGAGAGCAAGCATCCAGGGTGAAACCCCCTATGGACGAAATAGAAATGGTCACTACTTTCCTCCAGGCTCAGGAACCAGACTATTTCCAGAACATGCTGTCAGCAATGGGAAAACCTTTCGCAGAGGCGATCAAGATTGGAGAAATGGTGGAAAATGGTTTGAAGACGGGAAGAATTTTGAGTCAAGCAGCCATTCGAGCGACCTCCCAAGCAATCCAAGGAGGGTCTGGAGGAATAGCAAAGGGTAGGATGAAAGAGGAAACATCCATGGCAACTTCGGGTGATAGAAGACACCACGCTCCTAGACCCTTCTTTTCGGAAAGAACCCCCCAGCATTATTACTCTGCTCAGGAAATGTCCTATATCCCTCAACCGTACGCGGTCATGAATGCTCAACCTTTCGCGCAACCGCAACAACATGTCAATAGAAACCAAGCTCTATTTCCAAGAAATCAGCCTCTCCACCAGAACCACTATAATCCTCGACCTCCGCAGAATAACTTCCGTCCTTGGGAACAGCCAAAGAAATCAAACTTTACCCCAATTGGTGAATCTTATTCTAATCTATTCCCGAAACTTGTCCAAATGGGTCTACTACAGCCGGTTCCTCAGAATAGACAAAACCCAGCATCGCCTTCCTACAAAGCCGGTGTCAGATGTGCATATCATTCAGAGGCAGAGGGCCACCATACTAATGACTGTTGGACTTTGAAACAAGCGGTGGAGAATTTAATAGAGCAAGGGAAGATTGTGTTGAAGGATGAGGATGTCCCAAATGTGACCAATAATCCGCTGCCTGCTCACAATAACGGGCCGATAGTTGGGATGATTTGTGAAGACGAAGAATTTGATCCAGCACTTAAGGCCATAATTGCTATTGCTGATGTGGAAAGGAAGCCCAAGGCGGCCCCGAAACAAGAGAAAGGGGAAAAGAAGAGTAAAATCACCGAGTTAGAACCAAAAAGGGAAATTGGTGCACCTAAGCAAGCCTATGTGGCATGGGGGCAATTAAGACACCCCGACTGAATGAGCCAGTGTTTGTTGGATGCATACCACAAAAGCTTAAGGACCATCAAGAGGAAGATAGTGAGGATTTCATGACTGAAAAAAGTGAAGAAAAACATGAGGCAAAGCTCTGCGATACCCACATGGTCGAGCCAGTGAAAGGGACTATCACCGTTGAGATGGGACCAGACACTAAACTCCCAAACTAAAAGGCTAGGTCATTCCCGATCAGGCGGAAGCCCAGTAAACTTGTCCTGCCGCATTTTTATGCATCCAGAGTATTTCATGGTGTAAATTGGATGTTTCTTTTAGTTTTTGTCTTTAAATTTCCGAATGTGAACCTTGTTTATCTTTTCGATTTCAAGAAATGAAATTAATATTTCATCGTCCGTTTCTTTTCTTTTGTTATTTTTTATTCTTCTGATTTTTTTTAGTTTTCTCTTTCTCTTTCTCTTCTCTTTAGTTCAAATAATGCAGCTTTAAATAACATGACATGCTTGCGACTTCATGCCTAGATCGGAAAACGCTGTCAGACTTCAGAATAATGAATCGAGAGTTGAAATGCACAAAAGTTTATTTTTGAGGAAATGAAACAATGAATTGGAATAATTGAAGGAAAATTGGTTCGCATACAAAAGGGTTGTGTTGTACTCAGAGAATACCCGAGTAGTTATCCCAACAAAGAAAGGCCCATACTTGCAACAAAAAAGTACGGCCCAGAAATCTCGAAATAGAAAAACCGACGTTAAGGCGCATTCCTCCTCATTACCAAGAAACAAAAAGAAAATTTTGCTCCTAATTGGAAGAATCCATGCATCATCCGGAAAATATCACTAAGAGGGACACTGTATCTGGCATACATTGAAGGAAATGATCTTGAAACAGCAGTCAATACAGATACAGCATAATGGTACTATGTCAGGACTTCCTGCGGCGTTGGCTTTTGTATAATTGAGATGACGAATGCTTTCTTTCTTGCTACCCCAAACACTATGAATCCTTTGTAAAACCCTTTGAGCCGTTTACCTTTCTTTGGCTACCCTATTTGGAATCCAAATCAAAAAAAAAAAATCAAAAACAAAACAAAGTTCCTGAACTACATTCTGACTTGATTCCGAAAGGATACGTAGGCAACCTCTCCCTGAGGTTCAGTCACACCAAAACAAAAATCCCAATTTCCCCAAAAATTGAAACCGGGGCAGATGATATGACGGTTCAGTTTAGATCCGTCAAGATGGTTCCAGAGTTGTAATTCCATTCAATTTCCTTTTTACCCAAAGACCTTGTTCAAGTCCTTCAGATCAATTGGCAAAGGCAAGGAAGTGAAGAATGTCATCGACGGAAATCTGACACAGCCTGAATTGAGAGAAACGAAATGAGAGAGTCTTATCGGTGAAAACCTCAGGGCACCATAAGGCGTGGCAGTTGGAGAAGCTAAAAATGAGAGAGTCCGTTTAGTGAAAACTCGCAAAGAGCACTATCAAACGACAGTGAGAAGAGAAATGAGAGGGATCGATTGGCGGAAACCCACAAAGGGCGCCACCGACCAAAAAGAAGACGTCCCTTCACTAAAAGAATTTTGGCAAGGTTCCCTGGTTTTGAAATTGCGAATCAATGGGTTCATAAGAAGTTGGAAAGTTTATGTGGGTCAGGCGTCCAGTCCAAGAAGCATGTCACGTTTATTTGAAGTCAGCATGCATCCCAGATAAGTCATTCTTTTCCCCGAAAGGGACGCTTCTCTTTAAACTCATTTTCTTGTTTTTTGTATAGTTATTCTTTGAATCCCTGTCGGTTTAATTTTAATTCTGAAACTATTACAAAGAAAGGCGGCAGGACCGGTTTTACAGGACTCCGTCTGGTAAAAAAAAAATTGAAGAAAGATACCCAGCCTCAGTGGTGTATTGTTACAATCCACGATTGGATCGTAATGATCGATTGTTTCCAAAGAAAAGGAGTTTAGAAAGGAAACGGAAATCAAAGGCTAAGGTCTTAGAAGAAACGGAATAAGGCAGAAGGATAGAACCCACACAGAAAATTCTCATGGAATCCCGAGGATGAACCCGGTCAGTTTGGAAAGAAGTCATCCCCAAAGACAATCGGTGGCAAAGTTCTCAATGGAAATGAGACAAGGATCAAGCAATGAAGATAATCAAGGCCACAAAGTCAACCACTTTTTCAACTAATAAAATGTTCTTTGTTGAAAGTAGGTCTATTTAATCGTGCAAGAAGAAGGTACATCCCAAAGAAGTGAAATACGCGAGCATTGAAATGGCTTTGAAACAAGGAGAACGGCCAAAAAAAGAGGAAGTTTCTTTTCAAAAGCTTTATCTTATGCATTTGTTGATGGTTAAAAAGAAAATACCTAAAAGAAGGCCCAAAAGGAAGAATAAAAGAAAAGAAAATGAAAACTCCAAAAAGAGAATCAAATCATATTAGTCCAATATTCGTTTGGACCCCGGTCAGAAAACCGAGGGTCTCTCTGGCCAGAAAGCCTTGAGACATTATTTTTGAATTCCGGCCAGAAAGCCGTGAAAACTTTCTTTCAAAATCCCCGGTCAGAAAACCGAGGATGCCCAGTCAGAAAACTGTGGAGCCATTTTTTGAATTCCGGCCAGAAAGCCGTGAAACTTTTATCCCCGGTCAAAAACCGAGGATCTCCCCAGTCAGAAAACTGCAGAGCCATTTACTTTTAACCCCGCCAAAAACCGAGGGTCTAGCGGCCAAAAAACCGTTAGACATTGTTTGAATTCCGGCCAGAAAGCCGTGAAGCTCTTCTTCAAAATCCGAGGATCTCCCCAGTCAAAAACTGCGGAGCCATTTACTTTTACCCCGGCCAAAAAACCGAGGGTCTGACGGCCAAAACCGTTAGACATTGTTTGAATTCCGGCCGTAAAGCCGTGAAAACTCTTCTGCGAAATCCCGGCCAGAAAGCCGTGGAACGTTTATTTGTGAAATTGTGATTTTCTTACCCAATACCAAAAAGTCTTTTTAATCGCTTTCTGTGTCACGACTAACTCACGAAATTTTCCTAGCAAAACTGGGGCAGAAAAATTTCGTTCGTTTGTTTGTTTTGTTGTCTAAATAGGTTTAACCTCGGGACGAAAGCCGTGAAACATTTATCCCCATTCAAAAAACCAAGGATCTCCCAATCAGACAACTACGGAGCCATTTATTTTTACCCCGGCCAAAAAGCCGAGGGTCTGACGGCCAAAAACCGTTAGACATTGTTTGAATTCCGACCAGAAAGCCGTGAAACTTTTATCCCTGGTCAGAAAATCGAGGATCTCCCAGTCAGAAAACAATGGAGCCATTTGTTTTAATCCCCGGCCAAAAAACTGAGGATCTGACGGCCAAAAAACCGTTAGATATTGTTTGAATTCCGGCCAGAAAGCCGTGAAACTTTTATCCCGGTCAGAAAACCGAGAATCTCCCAGTCAGAAAACTGCGGAGCCATTTATTTTTATCCCGGCCAAAAAACCGAGGATCTGACGGCCAAAAATCGTTAGATATTGTTTGAATTCCGGCCAGAAAGCCGTGAAGCTCTTCTTCAAAATCCCGGCCAGAAAGCCGTGGAACGTTTATTTGTGAAATCGTGATTTTCTTACCCAATACCAAAGAGTCTTTTAATCGCTCTCTGTGTCACAACTAACTCACGAAATTTTCCTAGCAAAACTGGGGTAGAAAAATTTCGTTCGTTTGTTTGTTTTGTTGTCTAAATAGGTTTGACCTCGGGACGCAAGGATCGAGATAACCTACAAATGGAACATCAATCCAGAATGAAGAAGAGAAGAAAAGAACCAAAAGAAAACGAGTCCAAATGTTGGAGTAAACAAAAGTGCGGATTGCTCAGAATCTGATTGAAGTAACAAGCTCCGCCGACTCCGTTTCATTCAATGTTACATAAATAAACAAGCACATACAGCTTGTCGAGCATCAAGATTCAGATCGAGGTCTACAGCAAATCAGCTAAGATTCAAGATCAAGTTTTCAAGATAATCATAGATAGGAATCTTGTAACTCATAGTTTGATAGCATAGCTAATTCAGCTTTAATTTCTTTTGGTGTAATAAGGAGGTCAGTAAGCAGTAAGCAGCAACAGCACAAAAATATGTCGTGTTTACATTTCTTATCTAGCTTTGAAATTAGTAGTAATTAATTTTATCTTACAAAATGAAAATCACAAAAAAATAATTCATCTTTTTACATTTTAGCATTTAAATGCCTAATTGTGTGTTTTATGTTTAATTGATATCTAATTGTATGTAACGATTGTTAGTATAATTAGTATTAGCTAATTTGATTTGATTTTTTTAGTGTAGTTAGGATTTTATTTTTATTTAAATTAGGAGTTAAATTAAAGGAGAGGAAATAAAGGAAAATCGGATTTGGGCCAAAGA
The DNA here is from genome assembly GCA_032618575.1 of Nicotiana noctiflora. Taxonomy (NCBI): domain Eukaryota; kingdom Viridiplantae; phylum Streptophyta; class Magnoliopsida; order Solanales; family Solanaceae; genus Nicotiana; species Nicotiana noctiflora. The sequence continues at coordinate 50,241 of JASVEL010013967.1, forward strand.
TCCAAGCCCAAACGTTTAACCTAGTCCAATCCCCAAATCAAAGCCCAATTCAAATAACTCCTCCAACCCGTGACCCGTCCCCCACGCCCGAACTCCCTTTGATCTGAACCGTTGGATTCTTTTGATCCAACGGTTGAAATTAATTCTTGTATTTTAATTACCCAAAAACCCCCAAAGGCCCAAGACCACCCTCATTTCCCCAAAAACCTATTCCCTCTCTAAACCTTCAGCGACTGAACTCCGCCGCCGCCGTCCGCCGCCTGCCGAAAATCGCCTCACGGCGGTTCCGGTAGGCCAAACACCACCATTTTAACACCATAGAATCCCCTAAACCCCCTCTACACGAATCCCTTAACCACTTGTCTCGAATCACTCCCGAATTCTTCGAATATCCGATCGAAAATTCGCCGGAATTTGAAAATCACCCCAAAACACCCAAGACTTACACCGAACACTCCCCCGACCTCCCTCTCACCGTAATCAACTTTATTTTTGTTCGAATCTAGCCCTAACTGTTCGAACCCCAAATCAAGATTTCAAGAACCCTAAAGATTCGAACTTTGGGTCTTCGTTAAAATTCAAGGGAAATTGAAGTCTAATAGAAATTAATTGATTTGTTTTCACTTGAAAACATTTCAATTAAGGTCCTTTTGACCTCGAATGCCAAAAAACCAAGTCGGCCAAATCTCCATTTTTTGCTTCGAAGGTATTTCTTATTTCTTCTCTGTTTTTGTTTAATTATACTCGTCGTTTTAGTAGTTTTCGATTGTTGTTGATTTTGTTGTGATTCGGCTGCCAATTCTCTTTTTCCTCATCTCTTTGGGACCTTTTTATTTGGTCGACTTGTTATTTGTTATTCTTCATTGTTAACGTGTAATTGTAAGTCGAATTCACTTCGTTGTTAATATCGTCGATTTGTTTGATGTTGAATTCCAAAAAATGCTGCCCGAAATTTGTATTGTCACTGCTTTTGCATTTGTTTGGTTATCAATTGTACATATCGTAATCGTTTAATCGAAGGTTGGTCGATTGGTTTCGTAGGTCTGTTGTTATCACTGTGGGATAGAAATTGATCCCTATTTGTGCCCATAATCACTGTTGGACAGAATTTGGATTGCTTGTGATGTTTGTTAACTGTTTAATCCATTTAAGTGTTCAAAAACTAAGCCCTAGAGTGCACTGCACATGGTTTAAGTTGCTGGAACTGCTGGACAACAGTATATTCCAGTGGTTTTGCCTTTAGTGTTTGTTTAATTGTATAAAGCCCACCTTTAGACAAAATCAGGTTGGAATAATCAGAGATATCAGTATTTCTAACTTTGTTAAGTGTTTTAAAAGCTGGAAATGAGAGCTCACATGGAAAAAATAATTCAAAAGTTAAAGGTACCCATGTGTTTGCTAGGAAAGGCAGTAAATCTGAAGTGTAAAGTTCTGTTATGTTTGGCTATAAAACTGGCAGAACAATTTCTCACAGGGATACTCACTGAATAGAGACACTCACACATATATATACACTCACACATAGGTTTACTGGAAAACAGAGAGAAAAGAAGATAAACATTGTGAGAGTCTTTGAGAGTTTCTTTTGACATATCAGTCTGTTTTGGAATCAATTCTGAAGTTTAAAGTCTATTCTTAAGAGTTTTAAAAGATCAGCTTTATATAAGAATCTTGGCTTGACTCAAGCTCGGCTAAGTCTATTTGAGGTGATATTGGTTTGTTGCTGTTTGGTTTTTCTCTTCACAAACTTTCTGGGCTGTTTGTTTGTGGCTGTTTGGAATTTCAAATCATTGTTGTTGAATTGCTAGTGTACTGCTGCTGGTGTTTACTGCTCGCTTGCTGACTCTTTCCTCTCCTCATCCCTTCCAATTTTCCAGGTACATATTTTGGATCTCAACATCATGTAGAATCCGGTTGAAAAAAAATGAAATGGGAGCCTAACCCCTTTGGAAAATTTCAGTAGTTACTGTGCCTTCCTTATAATTGTATGTAATGGATTAAATTATAATTACGAATGTGTATCTAAGCAATTTGGAATGACTGAATCTGTAGTTTGTAATATTATACCCAACTGAACTATTTGGATTGAGTTAACATGTGGTGATCCAGCCTTAGCCTAGTATAATCGATACATGCTTAGTTTAGAATCTATCTGGTGTGAAGCAAAAATCCGAAATGGTGTAGATTTTGTGTTGATTTCGATTTCGAATTGAAGGTATATCTCCCACAGCTTTAGAACTACAATAGTTGGCTAATAAATTGTTAATGGTTTGTTTCAGTTATTATACAGTCATATAGGAGTAGAGTATGGATTTAGGTTATTCACATTAATGAAAGAATAATAATCAAGCATTTAGTCCACCCAGTTGAGAATCGCGAGCATAAGCTATTGGCGACTAATTCAACTCATCTATCCATGTGATAAATAAAATACGGCAAATCAAATAGTTTTTTTTACCAGTGATAAATTTCGTATGCTGGTCTCCAATCTGATTACTGTCTTTCACAACATGTAAGAGTCGTTTATTAATATGAAGGTGAATAAACAGTATTACTTTTAGACACGTACTATCAAGTAAGCGTTTTGTATCAAGTGCGTTTTGTATTTATCAAATAAGCAATATTATTTGTAGACACGGTCGCGTGACATGATTTTCAATGCGTCAAAAGAAAAGAGTATATGTACGCGTAATTCAATTCTTTAATCACGAATAATTCAAGTGATTTAAAAGCGGTAAATAATTATAAAGAGCACGTAAGTTATAACATATATAAAAATCAGATATTTTTAGCCATTTATAATAATTGAAGCGATCGTGCTAGAACCACGGGATCCGGGGGTGCCTAACACCTTCCATTGGGTCAATAGAATTCCTTACTTAGAATTTTCGGTTCGCAGACTTCATTTGGAAAGTCGAAATTTCCTCGATCCGGGATTTGAATAAATCGGTGACTTGGAACACCATAATTTATTCCAAGTGGCGACTATGAAATAAATGGAATAATCCCGATATGACTAATAATAAGGCCGAGTATGAAGATGTGATTGCAGCTATGAAATTAACCATCAAATACGGAGCTCTATGACTCATCCTCCATAGCGATTCTCAACTCGTGGTAAACCATGTCACCGGGACTTACCAGATCAAGGAACAGAGGCTATAGAAATATCAGTCAGAAATTCACAAGTTGATGCCTGAGTTCGATGAGTGCCGCTTCGAACAAATTCTGAGGGCACAAAATTTCGAAGCAGACAGCCTGGTAAAATTGGCCGCAACTACTAAAAACTTCGACAAAGAAAGTGTGGTCACACTCCTCCATTCAGCTATTGATCATACTGAGGTACTTTTTTTAAATATGACTTGAGACTGACGCAACATCCTATCTGCAGGATGACACACTCCCACTCGACAAAAAAGAAGCAAAGAAGCTCCGCGTATAGGCTGCCAGGTATTGCTTGATAAACCACAAGCTCTACAAAAAGACGTTTGGCAAACCCCAAGCCAAGTGCCTAGGGCCCCACCAAACGAGACATGTACTCGAAGAGGTACACGAGGGTCACTGCGGTGCCCATATTGGCAATCGCGCCCTCGTATGTTGGATAATACGAGCCGGTTATTATTGGCCCACCATGAAGAAAGAGGCAGCGAAATACGTTCGCCGATGCGAACAATGTCAAAAATACGCCCCTATGATACACCAACCTGGAGAGCCTCTCCACTCAGTCACTTCCCCATGGCCTTTCATCAAATAGGAAATGGATATAGTCAGTCCCCTACTAGTGGGACGAGAAAAGATATGATTTCTATTAGTTTTAACCGACTACTTCTCCAAGTGGGTAGAAGTAGGCATGTACACCCAAATACGCGACCAGGAAGTCATTGCCTTCATAAGGAAGAATATCATCTGCCGTTTCGGCATACCCAAAGAAATCAACTGCGACAACGGACGACAATTCATCAATCAAAAGATGACAGAATTCTTCGACAAGTGGCACATTAAGCGAATACTCTCCACGCAATATCACCCAAGTGCCAACGTCCAAGCAGAATCTTCCAACAAAACTATACTGAACATACTGAAGAAGAAACTCGAAGAAGCCAAAGGGCTGTGGCCCGAACTACTAACGTAAGTACTATGGACATATCGGACCACACCCAAATCCAGCACAAGAGAAATACCATACTCAGTAGTCTACGGAATCGATGCAGTTATACCAATCGAAGTCAGCGAACCAAGCTTGAGATATTCGCATACCAGCGGAATAGAGAATGACGTAAACATGCTTCAAGACCTCGACTAGGCCAAGGAAAGAAGATAAATGACCCACATACTAATGGTGGCCCAGAAACAACATGCCGAAAGGTACTACAATAAAAGAGCCAACGTAAGACCACTCAAAGTTAGAGATTAAGTCCTCAAAGCCAAAATATTGGCATCAAAAGATCCAAGCGAAGGAAAATTGGACACCAATTGGGACGGACCCTACAAAATTACAGCAACAGCAGGTAAATGAGCATTCCAATTAGAAACAATCGAAGGAAGAACTCTCCAAAATAATTGGAACGTCACCCACCTCAAGTATTTCCATTTCTAAAAGGCATCTCCCGAGTCACACTCTTTTTTCTTACTTGAGTTTTGTCCCAACTGGGTTTTCTCGGGAAGGTTTTTAACGAGGCGGCAGAGGGGACACCTGGAGATATTTGCGGAATGAGTTTATCATACCAGCCACTCCATATGCTCTCCTGGATGACATGACAAATGGACTGGACTAGCATGATCTCCAACGTATGAACGGCTAAGGCCATCTCCAATGCATGAACGACTAAGGCCATCTCCAATGCATGAACGACTAAGGCCATCTCCAATATATGAATGACTAAGGCCATCTCCAATGTATGAACGACTAAGTCCATCTCCAATATATGAATGACTAAGGCCATCTCCAATATATGAACTGCTAAGGCCACTCCAATGTATGAACGACTAAGGCCATCTCCAATGTAAGAACGGCTAAGGCCATCTCCAATATATGAACGGCTAAGGCCATCTCCAATATATGAATGGCTAAGGCCATCTCCAATGTATGAACGACATGAACGACTAAGGTCATCTCCAATATATGAACGACTAAGGCCATCTCCAATGTATGAACGACTAAGGCCATCTCCAATATATGAATGACTAAGGCCATCTCCAATATATGAACGGCTAAGGCCACTCCAATGTATGAACGACTAAGGCCATCTCCAATGTAAGAACGGCTAAGGCCATCTCCAATATATGAACGGCTAAGGCCATCTCCAATATATGAATGGCTAAGGCCATCTCCAATGTATGAACGACATGAACGACTAAGGTCATCTCCAATATATGAACGACTAAGGCCATCTCCAATGTATGAACGGCTATGGCCATCTCCAATGTATAAACAGCTAAGGCCATCTCCAACGTGCAAATGGCCAAGGCCACCATTGTCAATAAGTCGACCCTGCTCAACTATGACAAACAAAGAAACTCGACGACAGTCGAAGTCACATATATGGCCAAGGCCATCCCCAACGTGCAAATGGCTAAGGCCACCGTCGTCAATAAGTCGACCCAGATCTACTACGAGAAACGAAGTAACTCGATGACAGTCGAGATCACGTATATGGCCAAGGCCATCTTCAACATGCAAATGGCTAAGGCCACCGTTGTCAATAAGTCGACCCTGCTCGTCTACGACAAACAAAGTAACTTGACGACAGTCGAAGGCACGTATATGGCCAAGGCCATCTCCAAAGCGCAAATGGCTAAGGCCACCATTGTCAATAAGTCGACCCTGCTCGACTGCGACAAACGAAGTAACTCGATGGCAGTCGAAGTCACGTATATGACCAAGGCTATTTCCAACGTGAAAACATCTAAGGCCACCGTTGTTAGTAAGTCGACCCTGCTCGACTATGAAAAACGAAGTAACTCGATGACAGTCAAAGTTACGTATATGGACACGGCCATCCCTAACGTGCAAATGGCTAAGGCCATCGTCGCCAATAAGTCGACCCAGCTCGACTATGAGAAACAAAGTAACTCGACGATAATTGAGGTCACGTATATGGACAAGTCCATCTCCAACGTGCAAATGTCTAAGGCCACCGTCGTTAATAAATCGACCCAGATCGACTATGACAAATGAAGTAACTCGACGATAGTCAAGGTTACATATACGACCAAGGTCGTCCCCAACATGTAAAAGGCTAACTCCATCATCGTTAGTAAGTCGATCCAGTTCGACTACGACAAACAAGTAACTTGACGATAGTCAAAGTTACATACATGGCTAAGGCCATCGACAATATTACGGCTAAGGCCGCCGTCGCCAACAGTCACCAACCCTGTTCGACTGCGGTGCAAGGCACATAAATAGTAGATAAAGAAACACCATAATTAACTAAAGCCGCCACTATTTAGCATCGAAGCTGCCTTCTATCAGTGGATAACATAAACAATGTTCGAGAAGGATACTAAGAATCTTACAAACAAGCAAGTATCCGCTCTAAGGAGACGAGATACCGAAAATAAAAGATACAAAAGGAAAAGAGTAACAACAAAAGTATAACTTCCATTATCATCCAAAAATATATGTACAAAAGGACCCATTTATATCTCCAAATACAGCAAAACAAAATGAATACAAGTCCTAAGGGGTTTCGCCATTTCGTTCATCGTCCCCCACCGGACCGCCATCTCGCCACTGCCGCCCCCGACCTGATAAGTTGTAGAGATCCAGGACCCAGAACCTAGACGGTTAATGTCTTCAGACTTATAGCCCGCCCGGTCTGGGGAGTCGAAACTATACCTGCAGGCTTCGCGGGCGACCTGAGCTATACGCCACTGATCCCGAACCTCCGCCTCAGTAGCTCGACCCGTAGCTAAGAATTCCTCGAAAACGACTTGGCCTCGGCATACACCCACATATCTCGTGCCTCGCTATGCGCATCCTCATCGGACATTGACGCAGTAGTCTACTTAAGGGCGTCAATCTTAGCCACCTTGGTATTAAGCTCGGCAGTCAAGGCAGCGACCTTGGCTCGTAAATTAGTGGCTTTCGCCGCTACCTCACGGCCGACCTCCAGTTCCTCTTCCTTTAACTAGAGAAGAGTCTCCAGCTCAATGTTCCGAGCCAAAACGACCATCAGCTGCTCATCATCTTGGTCCAGCTCAACCACCCTTCGCTTCAGCTGGCCCTCTGATTGCTCAAGCCCTCACAGAAAACCCAAAATTCTGGGTCCTACTTGAGTAGGTCCGTCAGAGCCTGATGCTTGGCACGACACCGCCGATATTTCTTTACCACCTTGTTAAAGGTGGCTGCATTCCTTTGCGCTCGCCGCCCCCTCTCTACCTCCAAGATGAGAGTCTAAATAAGAGGAAAAAGAAGAAAGGCAAGTCAGTATGCATCAAAGTTTACTTTACAATACATGAAGAAAAATAAAAAATACATGCAAGGCCGCGCCGGCAACCCTTCGGGATAGTTCCCTGTCGCTAACATCTTTTAAAATTTCACGCTTAGCGGCCGCACATAGCAAGGTCATATCCGCTGCGACATGTTCGCTGTGTTACAACAGGTTGTATCCTCCAGGGATCAGAATTCGGCAGTTGGATCTACCTTCCACCATGCCCACACGGGCTAGACCCGCATTAACACATTGGTATCCGCATAGGCAGCCTCAGGGCCTACCCTCTCGGCATCGTCGCCCACTTCTCCAACAGCAGTCGACGAGCCACTTTTCGGAATGCGTGCTGGGCTGGCATTGGGAACTGCCCTCCCTTGGGGAGCCGACCTCCCGGAACGGATGGCATATGCCATAAAAACAGGCCTTGACTCCCCACGATGCTCACTCGCCCGCTCGTCTTCTGTGGCTATCCCCTTTCTAGTTATCAACCGTCATCTTTTCCTTTCCAGTGGCTCCTTGCCCTCAGAAGTCTCCTCTACAGGCCGTGGGGATGGCATTGAAGGAGTCATTTCACTTGTGGATGCCGCCACGGGCACAACCTCAAGTTGAGGAACCTCCGGAGCGCCATCACTGGGCGAGCCACAGGGTATGTATCTGTCTTCAAAGTCAGTCCCCGCCCCAGGCGAGGTAACAATGCTTTTCTTCTTCTTTTTAGGGGCGCTCCGACTTGCCAACACGAATAAGTCATGCAACAAAACCTAAGGAAACCTCCAAACCATAGCCAAAGAGTAATGGCGGGCTGTATCATTCACGAAACGCAGCCCACGTGCGGTATTCCTCTACATACGAAATCATTCTCTCCACCCACGATTTAATATTTTCAATGAACTGGGTGGAGAAGCCCTCGCTTCAAATAGGGGGGGGGAGCAAAGAAGTCACAATGGCCGTATGGTCAAAATCGCAAGTAGTCCTGCATTCTACAAGTAAAAATACTTACATTATGGATTCTATCTTTCCAGGAACCTTTCAGGGTTCGACACCAGATGCTCCGTCCTGATGTAGAAATATTTACGCCAAAAGCGGCGGTTGGTCTTATCATCGGCTTTAACAACCAAGCCCTTTGTTCCACGACTTTTCAACTGCAGGCAGCATGGTGCCCCTCAGGTAACCAAGGCTGAATAACTGTAAGAGGTGGTGGACCGAGACGATGCACTTAGCCCTGGCCGCGTAAGTGGTCATAATACGTCACACATTCAAGGTGTAAGGAGAGATGAGTCGGACACACATTGTAAAAATGACAAAGCTCATCCATTAGAGGGTAGATTGGAAGATTGTAACCGATCAAGAATGGGTACTCATTGAATGTGCAATACCCAGGCCGGTGCACATAGTCCGTCCCGGCCGGAACCATTTTCACATGGTCCGAAATATGGTGCGTCTCTCTAAGATCATCTAAGTGGGATTGTAATAAATCGCTGTGCTCCCAGGGAAGGGTTGTGCTTTTAGTTGGAAAATCCCTACGGATATGCATCTCCTTCGGGAGGACGTTGTCTACACTGAGAGGAACAAGGGCCTTCTCTGCCTTTTCCCTTTCACCACCGAAAGATAGCGGAACTCTAGATTGGCCATTATCTTTGACCTTTTTACTACTCTGTCCATGTTTTGTCATGATATCCTATATGGAAAACGAAGCACTATTGATAGGAAGTGTGGTTTCAAAAGAAATGGAAGAGTCTCGCACGACGGTTGCTAGAGAGAAAGGTGAAAAAGGAAGCTAGAAAAAGTTCTCCAAAGGTTCGAAATATGAAATGGATTGAACCTCCCCTCTATTTATAGGGTTAGGATACACGAAAATCGAAGAGGCATGATTCAAAATGGGCGCGAGAAACCAAAACATCACATCATCCTCTGAAGTGCCTCGGGAGCAAGTATAATTATGACGCATGTGGGCGATGACGTCATTTCGAAAAAGGGGCCATGCGTCAGCAGCTCGGTGGTGCCATATTTTCACCTCATTCATGTCACCGCCCCCATAGTGAGGACAAATTTTCTAAAGACGAGGTCTCCATGTCTGCCCATTGAAGACGTCTACTAGATACGCCTCTAACGAGTGGAGGGACTAACTGTATGAGGTCAAATTTGTCCCTAAACATCTCTACTCCGAAGGGTACGTCTAGTGAGCATACGTCTATTATAGTAAGGGTATGGCTTGGACGTAAGGATGAACGCGATGCCGGTTAAGACCTGACGTCCTAGTTAAGAGGACGTCGACCACGTTTTGTACTTTTATAATTCCGAGGAAGGTCTCCTATTATATAAAGGGGGCATTCCCATTGTAAATGGGGATCATCATTATTCTTGAAGAATATTACTCTCTTATTTTCTCTACTCCCTCTCTATCTTTAGAGCTAACAAATTCTCATTCTTGAGTTCATCTTATTAGATCTATTGCAATAATTTTATCTTTTTTGTCTCTATGTCATATTATATTTTATTACAATTTACCCCTACTTATTTTTTGATTGTATTTAAACTTATAAAGTAGATCGATAACTTTTGAGCCGAACAATATTCAATAAGTTTATATAAGAAATATGGTTTACATTCATTTACTTGTTATAAATATCAGGATGAACATGTCTTTTTCACATAAAAATGAGACTGAATAATCTATGCGTTATTTTGATTGACTTATAATGGAAGAGTAAATGGATTACTACAATCATGCACATATACCTTACGTGTAATTTTATGTGGAATATAATGCAGAATGAGAATATGTGTATTAACAACAATTTAAGGATAAACATAGCTAAAGAGAAAGGTGTCTTCTTGCAACTATGTATTATAATATACAATATATATTATCCGTTGTTGGCAATTCATATGTTAATTATACTCCCTCTTTTCCCACTTTTCTAAATTTATGTAAACCTATTTTCTTTTTGGTCCGTTCCAAAAACAATAAACTTTTTCTAAATTTGGTAACGTTTTAGCTTAAACTTATAATTCTACCCTTAATGAGAAAGCTTTTATAACCACAAAAACATTCTGGGATCCTTTTTGATTTATTTAGGACCACAAATTCAAAAAATCTTTATTTTTTCTTAGACTATGTACCCAGTCAAACATGTTCACATAAATTGAAATGGAAAAAGTATAATTTACTATAGTATAACAATATTTGGAAGATTATTCATCGCATAAATAATTCATGCAACTGTAAATATTGGATTTATCAAATGATTGAAACTAGAAAGAGAAAAATGATTGTAGATGAGGTAATAAAGTGGCTAGAGGGGTATCTATTGGACCGAAAAAAATTAGGTGTCATGCGGAAGCTAGTAAAGCAAATTCTCAACGATGATAAATGAGATAACAAAAGAGACATAAACATATAACGTGGTTCAGTCAACTGACCTACATCCACGGCGGAGATGAGCAATCCACTATATAAAAGAGAGTACAAAAAACTATCGAGAGTACAACCTCACAAGAGGCAAACACAAGTGACACACTAACACTTATCCCGTAAAGTTCTCCTCTTAAACGCGACTCTCAAGCCCCATATAACGACATTGTGGATGCTACTGAATGAGAAGGACGAATCTTCAATTTATAGAACTACAAACCTTTTCCTACAAGAAAAGAGACTAGCCAAATATGAGAGATTTGTACTTTTCTTTACAAGAAGAAAAACCTAATTATGATAAACATGTTGCCCTTTCCTTTAACAAATAGGAAAATTAATATTATAAAAAAATTATCGCAAACACCTAACAATACCTTTATACAACGACAAAGAGTAGTGCTAGTAAGGATCTAAACCTAATCAAGGAAATGCGTAGCAGACTTAGAAAAAAAGTTTGTGAAAGAAATTTGCAACAACAAGGCGAGTTGTACTTGTAGATTCGCAAGAAACTAGTGTTCGCCTTGTGCACAATATTAATGGAGTGTGCTAAAGCAATAAATCTTCGATCAATAATATTTAGACAGAGTCTCATGTGTTTGAGAGAGAAAAAAGAAGAAGAGGAGAAAAATAAAGAAGGAAAAAATGAGCGCAGTTAGTAGGAAGAAGGAGGTGTCTAAAGTTAAAAAAAATTAGGATATAAATTAAATAATTTTTAAAATATAGATATAAATTAAATGGGGCGACAAATAAGATGTCAGTCCAATTTTTACTAAAAAAAGGATATTTTACCACCTATAGAATAGGTTAGTACCCTATTTATAACATATAAATACCTTTTTAAGATTTTACATAATATAATAATATTTTTTATTTTGTAGCAAAAAATTTAAATTTAATACTTTCCTATATTTAAGCCTTATTAGATGGTACAAAATATTTTTCTCTCACCAATTTATGGTATAACTTCCATTTTTTGTGAAATAACGCCGCTTAATACATCTTAATACACCTAAATACAGATTCACCTTCCCATGATTTGCGCTGAAACGTTACTTTTTTTCCGCTTAATACAACTTAATACACCTAAATACAGATCATGATTTACATGAATCCCTGTTTGTTCGGCATCATTTCATGTTGTATTATTGAATACAATTCATTTAATATACTATATACATCATAAAATAACGTAAAACATATGGAAATAATTTCTATTTATTGCTAATTAGGTCTTAATGAATGCCTTTTGCGAAAAAGTTGTCAAAAAAAAAGGAATTTTTTCCTATCTATACCATATATGAAACCTTATTACAAAAACTGTGCATATTTGATAAATTACCCGCCTTGTGTACTGTTTTTCTACAATTTTTATACCATTCATTAATCTATCTATATTATATTAAAAGCACGAAGACCTTTAGCGAAATGTCGTTCGTCATTTTTACCCTTCGTTAAGTGCACTCTAAATGGGATAAAATTGTAAATACAAATAAATTTAATTATAGCAAAATATAAATTGTCATAAGACAAAAGGAAAAGAAGAAGTGGGAAACGATCCTAAAATAATTAGTTCCATACGAAGAAAGATTGTCCGTAGGTTAAAAAAAGGAAGAAAAATATATAAGATCTTACAACAGAAACCTTATATATCCCTACGAAAGAGAAGTTAAAATTGTGTGGTTTCAAAAGGAAAAAATAATACAACAAGATTGGCAAGGAAGTTATTACACTATTTAATATCGTTATTAAACAGGTTAATGACTGTGAATTCTCTATGAACACTATGGTTTATATCATGGTTGGTTAATGTATTCATCAACATAATTCTGATTTTAGAATAAGGAGAAGTGAACAAATATTAAATTTTAGGATTACTTCATTGTTTTGCCCAAAGATACATATCGGTTGTTACTTATCATCACGCGATTTATTTGACATGAGTTCGTTAGGGATGAAGTCGAGAGTGATCCTTCTTGGATGCTACTTAATTTGAGTATTTGGAGCAAAGATAAACATAGTATGAAAACTAAGTAAGTGAGTGTTATTTTATTCTACGATTTTAGTTCCTTTTTGGTTATTCAGTCATACTTAATATTAACAGTCAATATATGTCAAATATGGTTTTGAAGAAAGATCGTGATTTCTGAAGAAGTTACGTATTCCTAACTGTTATGGGTCGAGGTAAGATTTATCCTTTTTTATCTTGTAATAAAAGAAGGTTTTTATATTAGATAAAATAATAATTTATCTTATTTAAGGTTTTTATATTAGATAAATAAATAACTTAAATTATTTTTTTAATATGTAGGAATAGTCGTTTAATTCCTTTCCTAATATTTTAAATAATTATTTAATTATTTTTTAAATTTTGATATGAAAAATCATATCATTACTTTTAGTACTTTCAATTTCTTTCCAATTTTAGGGATCCTTCATGTCATCAACTACATTTAGATGTAGCAGTTTTAGGTGTCTTGTTTTAATTTTCCGACTATTAGTTTAGTAATCCTTGTTTTTTCTTTTCTTTCTTTAGGAGTTCTTACTTTCCTTTTCTTTTTTCAAATTTTTGAGTTCTTTTTTAAGGTTTATGAGTAGTTTTTTAAATAATAAATAGACATTTAATTCTTCTTCTTATGTTTTAAAATTTGAAAATTAAATAAAGTATTGGTTATTAAATGATGCTTGAGAGTAATCTCAAAATTCCTTAATTTCAAATTTTCTAAAATTTATGTATCAAGCTTAACTAAAAAAATTTAATTTTAAGAATATGAAAGAAAAAGAATATCTGGTACATTAATGATACTACTGAAGTAAAAATCAAAAGTAAAATGCCATGGTGATTTTTTAATTCTTTTGAGCATAAAATTCTTATTAATTAATAATTATAATTACAAACATACAGTTAAACTTAGGATGAGCTAATATTAAGTTGAATCAACAACAATAATTTATTTTCTTTAATGTTAAGAATAATGATTAAGTCCTTGAATCAATTTAACAATAAAATCTTAAATTGATTGATTTTCCAAAAAAAAAAACAGTCATCTTTTTTTAAAAAAAAAAAAATTATTATATAAATAAATCGGCATGATATAGTATTAAAAGTCAAATTGGTGTAACTGCAATCTTTATGCAATAAGGATAAAATAAATTAAAATAATACTAAGTGAATTGTGATTAATTTTCTTTTCGTACTCACTTTAACAAATGACAACTCCTTATATTTTTCTATTCATTAAGTTACTTATTGTTTAATATTAACTTAGTGTAGTTATTTTAAAAATCTATGTATGTTCTTTACTACTCCTTCCGATTCACAATAAGTGTCCAATTTGCTTTTAACACGCCCTTTAAGAAAATACTAAATTCTATCAAAATACCTTTTATGACTAAACTACCCCTACTTAAACATTTAATGTGAGGAGTAAGAAAACTTTGTAGGGATATGTACATATGGGGTTATTTGAAAAAATAAATTGAATTATTTTTTGATTACGTAATTGGACACTTATTTTGAACCAAAATGAAAAAGTAAATTGGACACTTATTGTGAATCGGGAGGGAGTAATTTGCTCTAGACACATATTTTAAACCCAATTTACATATTCTTTTTGTACACATATTTTACTGATTGACGCTAGGCATACGTGCAACGCACGTACATTATGACAGCTAGTAAGTAATTAATAGTAGCTAAATCTTCCTAATATGGCGCGCTAAAAATCAGGAAAAGAATATCCTAATTGATTTAGTGACCTTAAGTTCAAATTTAAACGCAAATCTTTTATCTAATCTCTCCCGAATTTTTTCGTAATTCAAAAAAAAAAAACTTCAGCAAATTGAAATCAAATATGTTCTTCGTCTTTTTTTTCTCAATCCACAAATCAAAAAATAATAAAATATAGAACAATAACTCAGCGACACCATTCAATCATGTCCAAAAATCCCAATCATGATACAATTGAATGGAAAAAATACTGATTATAAAAAATGGGTCTCATCTCTGTGTTTTTTGAGAAGAAGAAGGAATGTAGAAGAGGAAGTCTGATTTTATGTTAATATATACAAAATTCATACATTTATCTACAAATAAACTATTAATTAATTTAAGTATGTATAAAGCAATATTATTTTTAAGGGTATCTAAAAAATTACTACATTTATACTACAATTAAACTACGATCTATGTTGAAAAAAATATAGACTACAAAATTTTCTATTCATCTATAAAATTCCTACAAACAAAACTACAAATAAACTACAAATCAGTTTTAATATTGTATAAAGTTGTATTGTTTTTAAGGGTATCTACAAAATTACTACATTTATACTATATTAAACTACAAGGCGGGTAATTACTATATAATGGATTGAGTACAATAAACTACATTTAACTACAATTAAAATACATTTAACTACATAATAACTGAGAACAACTACAATAAAAAATGTCAGTATAACTACTATGTAACTACATAAAAAATGTCACCTCGTGCAACTTGTTTGATCTCACCTCAGCACGGATTTGTCGCGGAGATGCTCGGTTAGGGGTACGTTTCATTGCATGCGATTTTGGTTGTATGTTTTTGTTGGGGATTTTTGTGTTGAAACCCCCAAATCAAAAGAGGGAATGTGTGGTACTTTACTAATTTCTTGAGGGTTTTGAGGTGATTTATTGTTGTTTATTCTATACAACGACAAATTTGCCATAATTTATCCCCAATTTGTGAGAATAAGAAAAATGGAGTGTGGATGTAGTTGGATATTGATAGATGGTATACTTACAGTGGTGTAGTTGGAGAATGAGAGATGGTATGGGGTGGGGTGTAGTTAGAGGAGGAAATTAGGGAAAAGTTGAAGAAATAATCTCATCCGAATAGTAAAAAGTGGCGGATAAATTGATGAGATTGACTTTTTAGTGGGGTAAGAGTAAGTGATTAATAAATTGGGAGATTTTGTCCCTAAATACACTTCTATATTTAATGATAACTTAATTAAAGTCTTAATTTGAATTATGGTACATAAATTGAAACTTGATATACTTAAATGTAATAAACACAAACCTTAAACATGGTTGGTAATAATGTTTGCTATACGGTATACACGTAAAAATTCCAAAAAAAAAGTTGTAGTACATTGGGCCGTGGCCTTGTGCGATTAGTGACTATATATTCCCAACCCATAGAAACCCAAACGACAAGTCGGACCAACCTTTATCATTCTCTAGGGTTTTTACCGTAAAATTCTGTTCCCCCTTCTCCTCTTTCTTCGTTAGCTCTCTGTAAACCACAGTTCCAGCTTACAGGTTCGAATCTTCTCTTCTTCAAAATTGGTGTTTGTAAAACCGCTGAAGAGGAAAATTTATTTGTTGATTTATTCTCAATCTGATATTTTTATTTTTTATTTTGAGTAATTCCAGCTCATTCTCTCTCCGTTTCTCGAAGAAACTTTTTGAAGAAGTATGGCGTCCCGTTTTTGGACTCAGGTAAATGTTTTTTTCACCTCAATTAAAGATTTTGTGTTTTTCTTTTCTTTATGTGTTTGGATGAGTAAAATAATCTATTCACCAATTTAAAGCGGTAAAGATTTTAATTTTTATTGATTTATAAGAGCTCTAGTGATAGATAATTCTACACTATCGAATATTAGAATGAATCAGATCTATATAGAGCTAAATGGATAGTGATGATTCATATCCCCAACCCCAGCTAGCTTTTGATTGAGGCATAATATATTGTTATGTCATTGTACTTGCATCTGGATGTTTTGAATTGCAATTTCATAATCCAATATTTCAAATTTTAAGTGACCATTGGATACAAATCACTAGAATGTGTATTTGTTTACACTTTTCACCAACTATTCTGCTGAAGGTCAATTTACTTGTTTGTGTAAACAGTAAGATGTGGAATATAATGTTAAACTGTTAAGAAGGATTGCTTAGTGAGCCTAGAAAATTAAGGTGCTGTGAGTGAGTGATTTGTTTTGTATATGGCAGTCTGTTGGGCATAGCTCATTAGGGAAGGTGTTATTTAATTTATTCAGACTATGGTATTTTCAGGGCGATAGTGAAACGGAGGATGAAGAGGAGAGTGATTTTGAGCAGGAGGATGACGAAGGGCCGGCTGAGACTACCGCTGCAGCGGCTGGGTCAAGATACCTTGCAGCTGGTGATAGCGACAGTGATGAATCAGATGGACAGAAGCGAGTTGTCCGGTCAGCAAAGGATAAGCGCTTTGAGGAATTGTCTGCTACCGTTGATCAGATGAAGAATGCTATGAAGATTAATGACTGGGTCAGCTTGCAGGAGAGCTTTGATAAGATCAATAAGCAGCTGGAGAAAGTCATGCGCATTACAGAATCGGTTAAAGCACCAAATCTCTATGTCAAAGCTCTAGTGATGCTGGAGGATTTCTTGAGTCAGGCCTTGGCCAATAAGGAGGCAAAGAAGAAGATGAGTAGTAGTAATGCTAAAGCCTTGAATTCGATGAAACAGAAACTGAAAAAGAATAACAAGCAGTATGAGGAGTTGATTAACAAGTACAGGGAAAATCCTCCCGAGAGTGAGGATGAGGCTGGTGATGATGAAGAATCAGAAGAGGAAGAAGAGGATGATGAAGAGGAGTTTGAGGAGGACCCAACAAAGATTGCAGCTGCTTCTGATGAGGATGATGACGAAGATGAAAGTCGGGATGAGACAGCCGAGAGCGGTACCGGGTGGGAGAAGATGCTGAGCAAGAAAGAAAAACTCTTGGATAAACAGTTCAAGGATCCAAGTCAAATCACGTGGGAGACAGTCAACAAGAAGTTCAAGGAAATTGTTGCAGCTAGGGGTAGAAAGGGGACTGGAAAGATTGAATTGGTTGAACAGCTCACCTTCTTGACCAAGGTGGCCAAGACTCCAGCACAAAAGCTTGAAATTCTATTTAGTGTTGTGTCTGCCCAGTTTGACGTTAATCCAAGTCTCAGTGGACACATGCCCATAAATGTGTGGAAAAAGTGTGTGCAGAATATGCTTACCATCCTCGATGTTTTGACCCAATACCCAAACATTGTGGTTGATGACATGGTGGAGCCGGATGAAAATGAGACCCAGAAAGGAGCAGACCACTCGGGGACGATAAGGATCTGGGGAAACTTGGTTGCCTTTGTTGAAAGGATAGATGTAGAGTTTTTCAAGAGCTTGCAGGTAATTGATCCACATACCCGTGAGTATGTTGAGAGGCTGAGGGATGAGCCGTTATTTTTGGTTCTTGCTCAAAATGTCCAACATTATTTAGAACGGGCAGGAGACTACAGAGGTGCTGCGAAAGTAGCTCTCAAACAGGTTGAATTCGTTTATTATAAACCACAAGGAGTGTATGATGCTATGAGGAAGTTGGCTGAGCTTACGGAAGGAGAAGGAGAGGCAGAGTCTATAGAAGAAAACAAAGTGGTTGAGGAGAGTAGAGGTCCAACTGCATTTGTTGCAACTCCAGAGCTTGTGCCCAGGAAACCTGCTTTTGAGGAAAATAGCAGGACATTGATGGACAGTCTCGTTTCTCTCATATATAAATATGGGGATGAACGAACAAAGGCTCGTGCAATGCTCTGTGATATATACCACCATGCTATCTTGGATGAGTTTTCAATATCCCGTGACTTGTTATTGATGAGTCACTTGCAAGATAATATCCAGCATATGGACATTTCAACTCAGATACTTTTCAACAGAGCCATGGCTCAGCTCGGTCTCTGTGCATTCAGGGCGGCACTTGTTGCTGAAGCACATGGCTGCTTGGCTGAACTCTATTCTGCCGGCAGGGTGAAGGAGTTGCTCGCACAAGGTGTCTCCCAAAGTCGATATCATGAGAAGACCCCGGAACAGGTTTCTTTGCTGAAAATTTTCATTCTTTTTCTTTTATGCCAGAAATTTATTCTTATTACGTGCCCTTATGTTCCTCCATTGTTATGTTTTGGGATTGGCTGCTTTATTGTACTTCATAATTGTGGTAGCTAGTAACTTTCAGTGTTTGTGTGGCGCAGCTCAAAAAAGTAGGTTCCAGTTAAAACTCGAAAAGAAAAATCAGATTATTTGTTGGTTTACTTAATGAATTCAGTGGGTATCTAAAAGTTCTCCTCATGGTTTTCATAACTAGCAGAACTTGTTCTTTTGGAGAATGCTCGGGGGTAAACCAGTGATAGTAAAATTTAAAGAACTTCACAGAACTTTAAATTAATTCCATCAATGTTAGCAGTGTATAAAGTTGACTTGACTTCCGTAGGGACTAATCATTTGATTGAACATTTACACATGAAAAATTAGTTAGCCAAATTCATCCGAACAAATTCAGGGTAACTGAAATAATCATATATTTTATATCGGATTGCACCTTAACTGACTCATTTATCAGAGTAGGGTTTTTTGTGAAATTTCATCATGATGATTCTTACCAAAGCTTCTACACTATGCATGTTGGACACTTCTAGGAGCGGATGGAAAGGAGGCGTCAGATGCCATATCATATGCATATAAATCTTGAGCTTCTTGAGGCCGTCCATCTGACATGTGCGATGCTTCTTGAAGTGCCAAACATGGCAGCTAATAGCCATGACATGAAGCGCAGGGTCATTAGCAAGACATTCCGGAGATTGCTTGAAGTGAGTGAGAGGCAAACTTTCACCGGCCCACCTGAAAATGTGAGGGACCATGTAATGGCAGCGACAAGGGCCCTCAAGCAAGGGAACTTTGAAAAGGCTTTTGAGGTTATAAACTCCCTTGACGTGTGGAGGCTGCTACGCAACAAGGATAGTGTTCTTGAGATGCTTAGGGGCAAAATAAAGGAAGAGGCACTGAGGACCTATCTTTTCACATATTCTTCTTCTTATAATTCTTTGAGTTTGGATCAGCTTGCAGGGATGTTTGACCTTTCAGATTCACAGATCCATAGCATCGTGAGCAAAATGATGATTTCTGAGGAGCTTCATGCAAGCTGGGATCAACCATCCCGATGCATGGTCTTTCACGATGTTGAGCATACAAGACTGCAGGCTTTGGCATTCCAGTTGACGGAAAAGCTGTCAGTATTAGCAGAAAGTAATGAAAGAGCAACAGAATCGAGGATAGGTGGTGGTGGATTGGAGGGCATTCCCCTGAAGCGCAGGGATGGCCAAGATTATGCTGCTGCAGCTGCTGGTGCTGGTAAGTGGCAGGATTTCTCCTTCTCACAAGGCAGACAAGGTGGCGGTGGTGGCCGAACAGGATATGTAGGTGGTAGATCAGCTTCCGGGCAAGCATCGAGGGACCGTAGTAACCAGGCGCGGGGGACTTACGGTGGTCAAGGCTCAAGATATCAGAGTGGTGGAGGTGCGAGGGGAAGTCAGATGGATGGATCAGGTCGCATGGTTAATCTTAACAGGGGGGTCCGCGCTTAGAGAGCTGTGCACAAAGTTTTGCTTAAGAGAGAATCAGAGAGCACTTTGAGGTCCTGGTTGTAGTAAATTTATAGCTTTCTTTGTTTCATAACTCAACGTTTCATTGTGTTACATTGTTTTCAGCGACTTTGTAGCATCCTTTGGCAATGCTTTACTGCTTCTCTCACTTAATGACATTCATTATGTTGGGTACATTCCTTTTTAATGTAATCTGCATTGATTATTAGCTGGTGGTACGTGCAACCTAGAGTTTTGTCACCTTCAAAGTTGTTTCTTCTTTTATTCTTCGCTAGATAATGCACAATAGTAATTGGGAGACTAGGCGTATCGCTACAAGATTAGGAAAAAGTAGTTCTTTCAGGAAGTTATCAGAGGCTGAAAACCGTAGTTCCCTGTATGAGAGTGGTGCAGATTAGACCATAATTTCACGAGTGTAATAAAGCAAATTCAAATCTGATTGCGCCAAAGGCCAATATGATTATGTACAGTATTTTAGAATATATCTTACAAATATCTATTGAAATTGCCCTTGAACTATTTAAAATTAAGCAATTTTGATCTATTAAACTTTTTGTCTAATGTTACTCCCGTGGTGACCGGCACTCAACGGAGACACCTAGGTCGAGCAAGCCTGCACTGCCGTCTACCCAACTCACCCATGAATAAAGAGAAGGATAAATATTCATAAATGATATAGAGTAAGAGGTCATGTGAATAGCACCAGTTCATTTTCATTAGTTACGTCATTAACAAGTCTCCAAATTAGTACACTATACATTCTTTTTTTTTTTAAGGGGCAACTCAATTTGAGAACCCATTACGTTTGAAACCTAGTTCCGCCTCTGCACATACGGTATTCTTTAGTGCGGGGCTTTGTGGTCACCGCGCAGTTGCGTAGTACACTATACATTCATAGTTGAAGTGGTACATATGATACAATTACAACACTTTCAGTTTAACCTTACCAAAATTAAATACAATCCACACTATGTCCATAGAGCCTCTAACAGAAACAAAAGAGTGCTATGACAATACCGGCAACAAGGCCCCAACTATACCTCAAAATGTTATGCACAAGGACAAGAGATACAAGACCCCGAAATGAAGAGGAGCTCACCAAGTCAGTCGAGGAGAGGGTATGCTGCTATCATAGATCAACACCACCTGTTGTGGAACCACCTGCATCCTTGCTTTTTACATTATTTTGTTTTACAAATCACAAACTAAACAACGACGACTACGTTTTCTTCTAATAGACATAAGAACGATTTTCCTATGACTTTCCTCTAAATAGAGACTAAACTAATATTTTTTCTTTTAATAATAAATAAAATATAAAAATATTTTCTTTCTAATAAACAAAAGAACAAAAGCCTTTCAACTCCAAACAACAAACCTCAATTTCAAATAAAAAAAATTAGGGTTCTGCTCTGACGATCGCTGCTACCCTAATATGCCAGACGCCCTCCAACTCTCCGTTGTGTACGTTCTTTCTCCCTTAAAAGTTAGACCCTTCTTCCTTCTTCAATTTTTCAGTTATGATTTTTATTCATGTTTTTCTCTTAGTAATCCACTGTCCTAATTTCTTATTTTTAGTTTCTTAGCGAGACCAACTTGCATTAACATGGGTACTACTTAAAGATAAAATTATCATTATCTTTTATAAAATAAATGTGGAAAGCAAGCTTTGCAAACAAATGAAAACCCGAATCACTATTCAGATTTAGCCTTTTAACCTCTGAAGAACAGAAGATCTGTAACCATTGGCCGTGATGAAAACAGAAAGAAATGAACCTCCCCTTTGTAGTAACAGTAAAATCTACCAGCTTTTCATTTTTCATTGTCTTTCCCATTTGACATCATTATTTCTTGTACTAGACCTTGTTACTAAACCTATGTCGGAATGCTAGAATATAGAACCCATTACGTTTGAAACCTAGTTCCGCCTCTGCACATACGGTATTCTTTAGTGCGGGGCTTTGTGGTCACCGCGCAGTTGCGTAGTACACTATACATTCATAGTTGAAGTGGTACATATGATACAATTACAACACTTTCAGTTTAACCTTACCAAAATTAAATTCAATCCACACTATGTCCATAGAGCCTCTAACAGAAACAAAAGAGTGCTATGACAATACCGGCAACAAGGCCCCAACTATACCTCAAAATGTTATGCACAAGGACAAGAGATACAGGACCCCGAAATGAAGAGGAGCTCACCAAGTCAGTCGAGGAGAGGGTATGCTGCTATCATAGATCAACACCACCTGTTGTGGAACCACCTGCATCCATTAAAGATGCAGCGCCCCCAGCAAAAGGATCGTTAATACATACGGAATAGTACTAGTATGTACAAATAAACACCATTTCAATAGAACGTATAACAGCAAACAGAGAAGGAAATATGAAATCAATAAGAGACTCAAACAGTATCAAGGTGTCAAGTTAGGGGAAAAGGTAAATTTCAATTAAGTTTCAATCTTTTAAGCTGGGACATCCTTAGCACCGATACGCCATCGTATTTTTAGCACAAAGTCTGATCTCAGCCCGATTGGCTAAGCCGTCTCATCCCGAGACATCCGCCCATAATTTCACCATGTGTGCTGCATGGCATGCGATCTCAGCCCGATCGACTAAGCTGTCTCACTACAATGCCATGTGGATCGACATCACATCACATCTTGCTAGCAATAATCTCATCCCATTCAAGGAAAAATATCTCAAAACATCAATATCATCTCATTTAAGGGGAAACAACCTCACCACATAAATACGGGGATTTACCCCTCCATCACTCCTACGCTGACACGTGTAGTTTCGGGCTTAGGTTACTTTGGCCTATCCTTCCTCAGTGACTAAACAATACTGCCAAAGCATTTATTTTTATTGGGATATACTACTCATTTCATAATCTTTTAGATATCATTCATTTCATCGGCACCAATGGCCATAATGCAATATCATTCTTGGCACGTTGGCGGCATATCATATTTCGTGGAGGAAATAATACATGCTTTGAACTTCCCAGCAAGGTTCATCAAAGGGACAATGGCTTGTATATCGACCCCCTAGTATATAGTTGCAATCAATCATGGAATGCTTGAAAAGATTATAGGGAAAAAGGGCTTCGACAAGGGGATCCTGTATCACCTAATTTGTTGTTTGTAATATGCATGGAATATCTAACAAGAATATTGAAGCTGGTTACAAAACAAGATGGGTTTGAAGGTCACACAAAATGTCGTAGCATCAAGCTGAATCATCTCGATTTTGCAGATGATGTTCTTCTATTTTGCAAATGAGATTGCAACTCAATCATGTTAATGATTAGAAGTTTGAAGACATTTTCAGAGGCATCAAGACTCACCGCCAATGCAGGGAAATTAAACATCTTTAGTATGAACATGAATATGCAACAATTGGAAGAGTTATGTGAGATCACGAGATATCAAAAAGGAAAACTCCCATTCAAGTACCTTGGAGTCCCTATTATATCAAGTAAGATATCAGCTATAGATTGTGACAGAATGTGTGAGCTGGAATAATGCTACCATAGGGAAATATGTATGGAATATAGCCTAGAAAGCAGATAATCTATGGGTAAGGTAGGTTAACCACCTGTATATAAAAGAAGATTGGCGGGACTACGAAGTGGAGATTCTATGGGAATTGAAAACGTCGAAGTAAGCTGTGGCTTATAAATAGGAAGATGAGGAGATAAGGGGCGAAGGATATTCATGATATTCGGAAAGATTCATATTCATTCGCTCTGCTCGCAGAGCGATATACCGAAAAAAAGAAGCGACTACCTTACTTAAGCAATTCTTCTATTCTTATTCTTTCTTAGTTGAAGTTCCTATATTGGTTCCTCAGGACAACAACTGGTATTGGAAGAAGATATGCCATATCAAAGACAAAAAAACAAAGGGGTATATG
Source organism: Nicotiana noctiflora (assembly GCA_032618575.1). Lineage (NCBI taxonomy): Eukaryota > Viridiplantae > Streptophyta > Magnoliopsida > Solanales > Solanaceae > Nicotiana > Nicotiana noctiflora. The sequence continues at coordinate 74,442 of JASVEL010013967.1, forward strand.
AATGATCACTGGAAATCTCAAGGTGGAAAATACACGATAAAGAAGTGGATATGAATGGATAAGGCGGAAGCCAGGTACTATGGAAATATCGAACTTGGGTGTGGAATAGCTTAAATATACCAAAGCATAGCTTTATATGTTGGCTAACCATGCATGGTAGGCTACAAACAAAAGACAGACTTGCACGAGTAGGAATAAGCCCAGACAACCTATGTGTGATATGTGGTCAAGCAACAGGTAGAGACCGTATCTCACTTGTTCTTTGAGTGCCACTTCTCTAAAGCATGTATTACCGAGATACTACAATGGCTGAGGATAAGAGTGAAGAACATGGAGTTGGAAGGTCTTTGGAAAAGAATCACAAGAAATGTAAAAGGGTGGCTAAGGAAAAACTTTGTCCTTGACATCATGACTGCACTGATATATGGTATCTGGAAGGGAAGAAATGAAGCATTATGGAAAAAAAAGTTCCAAGGCCATAGAGCTTATGCAAGCAAGGGAAGGAAGAATGCATGCATCAGATGAGAGACTGCCTGAATCGAAGGAAGAAGGAGGACGATGTGATATGGCTAAGAAATTTTTATAACTAGAATAACATAGGCATGTAAATAAGTAGTAGAGTTTTAATTTTGTAGGAGATGTCTTGTAGGAGCTGTTATTTTCTTCTCTTTGGCTATAGCTGGTGTATATGTTTTGTCTGGCGATGAATAAAAATCTTTCTTTCACAAAAAAAAATTCCTAAGATTGTTTTATAAGAATGGGGACGGGTTTATAAAACCATAAAAGTGAAGCCCCGATGCAGAATTGCGATTGCATTTGTGGCCGCTTAACGCTCATGCGGTCCATAAAGTGGACACATAATGGCCCTCCGGAACTGGGCATTTCTACTTCACTTTGCGACAGGTCTGCGGTCCACAGACCAATTCTACGGTCGCATAATGCGCTGCAGAACTCCCTTCCAAAATTTTTTATGGTGGATCTGTGATAGATTATGCGGCCTACGAAATGATTATGCGGCCGTGAAATCAACCAAAAAACATCATCCAAATTTTGCTCAGTTCTCTGTTTCACTCTGCAGCAAAATCTAAGGTCCGCAGAGTGATTCCGCGCTCGCATAGTGGACCACAAAAATGCCCTACTATACTAATAAAAAATTTCAACTCTCCAACGCACTGATCAACCCAAAAATTTGTATATCGGCTCGCAAGCTCACCACAAAGAATCTCTACAATCATCAACATATACGTCTACCTCGATATCACGAAATCCTAAGTTCTAGGTAAAAAAATTCAGGGCCTTACAAATTGAGAATAGACCCAACAAAGAGTAAATGTCAAACAATTGAATCAACAAGTTGGAAACACATGCTCCACATAACATTTTAATATTCAAATATAAGCTTAACTAGAAATGACCCGATCATATGTTATTTAAAACCAAGTTCATCTAACACGATTTTTTTTTCATTAATTGTGCAAATTCTAGCTTGTAAGTCATTTGCTACAACGGTATTAACAACAATATTATCTAATGTGATAGTTAAAACTTTATCAATAAGACTATAAAATTAAAATATTTCTTGAACAATAGTTGTAATTTATACTCTAGTGTAATTTGAAACAACAAATTTATAATCAATAATATGTTTTTGCATGTTCTAGTGAAGATCAACTCAATAACATGTAACAGTTAAATCATTTCCATTAGGACTACGATCTATATCAGATGTGATATACATTTTACAATCTAAGTGGTAAAATACACAACTATGTACTAAAGATAGTCACTTTGAAATGTAAAAACATCATTTCTAGCTGTGGTCTTAGGAAAATCTTGAAAAGCAAGTTTATAAGTTTCTTGTATATAATGCACAAAAGTAGGATAAGAAGGAAAAGTAAAAGGTAAGCCAAAGAGATCGACCACTTTTGCTAATTTTTCAAGATCTCTATCTTTGTTATAGAGATGTAATATACCAGTGATATATAGGGTGATACTGTTGTTGGACATAGTTAGAACCCCAAGAACTGCTACTAAGATCCAATATTTTTCTGGCATCTATTTCTGCTTTTATCCATATAGGTTTGTGTTTACCAAGCATACTTGCTTGGTTAAACCCCTCACCCACCCGATTTTCACGCATATCTTGTGCAAATTGTGCTTTACATTTTTTACAAGTATCAACTGAAGCGACTTTACCTAAATAAAAAAATTCATACAAGTGATATTCTCGTACGTTCTACCTTAGCCTTAACCCTTATAAGAGATATACAGGGAGATAAAACTCCAAACTAAGATTGACTCTAAGTTGAAACTTGTATTGATGGACTAGTGGGTGTTTCGTCTAATTCAACTTCCTTATTTTCTTTTTTCACATTTTCTTCTTCTTCACTAAAATTAATATAATTGCCAAATTATCTTTGTAGGTTTCATGATCTAGTGGTTCTTCCAGATTAATATGATAAAATTTGGAGGTCGGGTAAAGGAAGTTTCATTGATATGAGTCGTACCCTCTATATATATTCTAACCCTCTATATATATTCTAACTCTAGCAAGAGGATTCAGGTTACTATTGTCACAAAAAATGGGTTAGTTATGCCAAATAATCTTATAGGAGCCATAATTTAAATAAGAAAAGTAAACAAACAAATGACACGCGAAAAGTAAACACAAAAATTAAATACTAAAATAATATGCAAGAATTAAATACAAAAATTAAGAGATGGAATGGGTGCACCATGATTATATATTTAAACTTGAAGAAATTGCCCAACAGTTTGCTCCAAATACTTTGACAAATTAATTTGAAGCATGAAACGTGCTCCAGTATTTTACCCAAATACTCGAAACGTAGTTAATTATGAGAAAAGTGAGAGAAGAATATAGATAGAATGTGATGTTTGGCCAAAATGCTACACTTTTAGTACACTAATCGCCCTATATTTTGTTGGTTAGTGATTAATTGTACGACCTTTGAGTTATATTATGTTGTCTTATGTGTAGGATCATCTGAAGAAAATTCGAATGAAATTTGGATGAAAAGAGGAAGAAAATGCAAGAAAATAGCACAAAACACAAAGTACCCAAACCGTACTATAGGCCAAGCATAGTCAGCTTTACCGTGTTGCAAGCCAAGCATAGCCAGCTTCACCGCGCTACAGGCCAGGCGTAGTTGGCTTTGTAGCCAGGCTGACCGCACAATAAGCCTGGACTGATAAGGTCTATAGCCCGGTGATGAAAAGTTCACGAATTAAAATACTCAAACCCGGATTTGGACTCAACGAACTCAACCCTAGCCTGTAAATACGCCCTAAACGTGTCTAAGAGAGGGAGAGACATGATTGGAGAGGCAAGAAGGCTACAAGAACACTTGAAAATAACAAATCACAAGAGTTTCCTCTTTTGTTCTTCCTTAATCTTTATTTTAATGCTTTAAATTACTATCATGATTGTTAGTATGATTACAAGTAACTAAACTCTTTTATCTTAGGTTTGATGGAACCTTTTGAAGGATGCTTTTCTATTGCGTCTAATATGATTTTGCCATTGGATTTTCTCTTCTTGTTCAACTATATGATTATCTTAGTTGATTGAAGGGCCTCAATTCACTGTACCTGTTTAGTGTGTATTGCTTGGAATATACTACATATTTAGGTAGTTTTTGAATAACATCACTCCTACCGTATGCGACACAGATGGTTTAAATGTAGGAATAGGTATAATGAAACCTTGGTGCGATCTTAGTGAGCAGTGGACTAGTGCCAGCTGGTGTTGTTAGGAAGAATACGTCTAGTAAGTTATGGTAGTTGCTCGGAAAAAAATTTTGATACCTGAATTACTCACGATTGGTAGGGAATACTTAGGCAAAATTATAAGAAATGTAGTTGGGAGAATGTCCAACAATTGAGGAAATCATAACTTTAGACATCTCTTGTCTCCAATCTTTAGTATTAGTTATTGTTAATTTATTATTTTAATTTTCTAGTTAATTAGTTAGAAATAAAATGTCAATCTTTGTAACTTAAGAATTCGTTCAAACTTGTCTTCTTAGTGATAGTAAATAATTGTAGCTAAACCTTAATTCTCCATCGGATTCAGTTCCGAACTCTTAGACTGGATATTATATTTGCTGCGACTGCTTAGTCCTTTTTATATGCCATAGTGGATGTGATTAGAACATGCACAGTATCACCCTTCGTGCTTTTACCTCACATAATCAAGGCACGACATTATACCCTTCGTGCTTTCACTACAATATTGGCACAACATCATCCTTCGTGCATTAACACTCACTCATAAATATAACGCATGGTATCACCCTTCGTACTTTCCGATTTTTCTTACCCAAACAACAATCACAAAGCAATTTAGGCAAGGGAATCAATAAAATCTCGACAAGGAAATAATGGTTTAACAATAATATCCCGGCAAGGGAAAAAATATCATAATGGCAAGGGAAACAATATCATAAACAATAACATTTCGACAAGGGAAAGCAATATCATAAACCTCTTATCATTTCCTCAATCACTACTCAACACAAATCTCAACTTGAGCTAATGCTCTACAATGTTCAATTATCAAGAATACTTTTATAAGCCTTGTTCAATATTAATAATCATCATATTAAGCATGGACAATACATAACGGAGTCAGAACAATCATAGTATAGAGACTCAATCATAGTATAAGACTCATACTTGACATCAACATATAGATACTCGTCACCATACCTATACGTCGTATTCAATAATTAACACATAGCAAATAAGACTACAACTCCTATTTTCTCAAGCTAAGGTTAGACCAGACACTTACCTCAATGCCACAAACACAATCAAGCCTCATATACCACTTTACCTCTTGATTCCACCACTAATCCGCTTGTATCTAGTCACAATTTAATTAGGGATATCAATAAATGCTAAATGAATTAATTATAATGAATGAAAATAGGTTTTCTAGTAATTTTCCCAAAAAGTAAAAAATTGACCCCGGGCTCGTTTGATCAAAATCTGAGGTTTGAACCAAAACCCGATCACACATTCCCCACGAACTCAAATATATAATTTATTTTGAAATTGGACCTCAAATCGAAATCCAAATCCCCAAAATTAAAAATCCTAAGTTCTACCCAAAATCACCCAATTTTCCATGATAACCCCTTGATTTTGAAATGAAATCATGTAAAAAGATGGATTAGATTGTAAAATATGAGTTAGAAATGACTTACTAATGATTTGGAAGAGTATGTACCTTTGAAAAATCACCCAAGATATTTTAGGGTTTGAAGAGTTGGGAAAATGGGAAAAAATTCCATCAAAATTTCATTTAGCATGTCCCGGTTGTCGTAATTGGGACCAGAGTTCGCAAATGTGAACTCCTATTACGAACCTGCTGAAATCGTCAAAATATCGATCCGAAATTATTTACCAAGAAAGTTGATCGGAAAATGACAAGGACCATGAATGCAGATCAAGAAACGTCGAATAAAGCTATTAGAGTTCTCAGGAAACGGAAATATAGGCTAGTACTCAAAAATGACTTATCGGGTCATTAATGAGAAACATCCTATGTATACACTAAATTTAGTAGATTTGATTTTTATATATCGATATATTAAAATGGACTGATTTTTAAGAAAAATTATAAATATCAAAAAATTATCCAATAACTATTTTGTATAATGGTGAACCTCTATATTTATAATAATAATAAGAAAATTAATATTTCGTTAAGAGCTTTTATACTTTTAATATAACTAGTTTCTATGCACGTGATTTGCACGTGTATATCGAATCATATAATACACAACAAATGATCAATCCCTCACTTACCCACACATAAACAACAATAAATTATTCTACCTAACTGTTACTTTTAAATATTTTTTGTATATTTAATTATTTTTTGGCAGCTATATTCTGAACTGCTCATGTATTATTTTTATTTTCCTATTAATTGTGTCTTTATTCTCTATGATGCACGCCTCAATTGTGCCTCTAGCTATCTATCACTTTAATAAATCAAAAGTATTAAGAAACATCACATGCAAGAAAAAGTTTTAACTTATTATAAAGTATATTAGGACTACCATTTCAATTTTCAAAGTCGAGAACATTCAAATTTACAAACATTAAGTCAAACACCAATGTCCAATTAATTGGAAAGGCTAAGCAGCGTCTTACACAACAAAAACATTCAATTTATCAAAGTGTTGGGATTACCATTTTAACGTTGCTATTATTTTAATTTTGTAAAAATGAATCAACAACCAATACATCAGAAGTACTAAGCAACATCACACAAATCGATAAATATTTAACTTATCAAAATATTTAGAGTACCTGGCTATTTTTTAAAAGATACATGAATCAATAAAGTTATAAAGATCATTTTTTTAAGTTATGGCAAAATTATGTAATTGCCTTCACCGCAAATAGGTCAATACTCATATTTCTATATAGTTGTCAAGCGACCATCCGCTAGAGGTATTCTTATCAATATAACGGGTACATGACCAATGAAGAAAAAATTGAAAAAGAAAGTGAATAATACTACTTACAAGGGCAAGGCTCAAGCACACCTCTGTTTACTTTGTAACTTGTTATAATCAAGTTCACTTAATGTCCCATGATTATTAATTATAAATATTTTCTATACCTTCCAAATGCAAACCTAATTTTCGAAACAAATTTCAGTCTCATCCTAGCTAGTCCGACACAACAGGTGCGATTTTCAAAGGTTACAAACAAACATTAATAATTCAAGTTGAAATAAGTCAAAATTGTGGAAGAATAATTCATGGAATATTACAATAGATAAACGTATTTATTAATGCATTAACTTCCATTACATGCGGAACCTTTGAAATAGCCGAACATGGAAGAATATAATAAATAAACGCATTCTTTCAATTATCAAATTAGCAACATTTGTATAAACAGTAGTAAACAAAAGGAATAATAGCATAATCATCAATTTAATCATAAAAAGACACAAATAGATTGCAGAATCCAAAAAGCTTCTAAAATATAGAACCCAACAATCTAAAACTGGAGTAGAAGGATGACGAGAGCAGAATGTTTATGTGTCAAAGGATATACAATCACTTACCTAAAGATTGTTTTGCAGTTTTGCCTCCAACTGCGAATTACCATAGTTTAGTTACGTTATGCGATATTTCTAATACGTAAACATCTTGGTTAAGGAAAAGCCACAAAAAGAGAGAGAAGGCCTTACTATCAGAATTAAATAAATGCGTTTGAGAATTGCTAAAGTTTAATGCTTATAATAAAGATGACTGTGTGTTGGATACTTGAATTACTACCAGAATTTAATTCTTTTCTCCGGGGTTGTGATTACTTTTAATTAATGATGATTTGCTAAATAAGCGTTGTTAGTAGGAAAATAGATTATTTAAATTATTTAGATGGAAACTTTAACCATTTAAATAATTTAAAAGTTATCCTTTATATATATGTTAGTCATCTCTCCATACATCTCAGTTGAATAATTATAAACAACGATTTAGAAACTAATTAAAGAAAAATTATAATAAAAAGGTTTAAACCAAGAAACTTACAGCTTGACTTTGCTAGGATTTAGGTATGGAGAGGGAATAATAATATTGCCAAAAATCTGATAAAGAAGGAGATTAGGAAAAATTGAGTAGGAAAAGACGATAAGAATTTGGTGGAGTATAGTTTAGATTCCACGTGTTGCTTTAATGGCGAAGACGGAAGAATTAGAGAAAGCGGGATTCAATTTGTTTGAGAGAGCAAAATTTAGATGAAGGAATTTTGGAAAAGGCGTCTAAACGCTGAGGAAAGAGTGCGATTGTTTAGGTTTTCTGTTTGTTTTTTTTTTTCTTAAAAACATTTAATATTGAATAATAAAGTCATATTATCTATATTATATTAAAAGGAGAGTAGTATGCATTGTGGTTAAGCCAAGTGGCAAGCTAAAATGAAGCCACTTGGCAATTTTGGGACAACATTAATAATTAAAAGTTATATATAGAAATATAATTAATGGAAGTAGTTTAATGAATCTTATACATAATCTAAATAGATCTTAGGCAAATCCAATATATATATATATATATATATATATATATATATATATATATATATATATATATATATATATATATATATATATATATATATATATATATATATATATATATTTAATGTATCTTATACATAATCTAAATAGATCTTAGGCAAATCCATAGATTATATCTATATATATTGATCAACCCATAGATTTTCTTCTATATTAGCTAAAAATATGGAGGTAAAAAATTAATTAAAAAATAGAATAGAAAAAATAAAAATGGAGATAAGGTTACTGTTTTCCGTTAAAAAGAAATTCAAAAAAACAAAGAAAAATAAAGTCATATTAATATTGATAAATCAAGCAAATGAATATTTTATACATAAATATTACTAAGATATTTAGATATAATATGTACAAATAATTAAGAAAATATTTTTCTATGATTAATATTTGAATTCGAGTGCGGTTAATTTAAATTTGAAAGCATAACATATTTTTTTGAAAATGCGATCCAAATTAGAAAATAGAATGATAAAAGTTATTTGAATTTGAGATGAAAAGTTTTTAAATTTTTATTTATATTATATTAAAATGAGTGTGGTAAAAATAGATAATAAATTCAAACAAGCTAATAATAATCCACATGACAATGTAATAATATTAGTTATTGAATAATATAATATTAAAAATAAAGAATAAATAGAGAAAAATAAAATTTCATTTTTTATCATAGAGAAGAGGCTAAAACTTATTTAAATTTGAAATGAGAAAGATTTTTATATTATGACAAGAAAATTCATAATATGGATAAGTTCACATAACTCAAGTCTAATAGATAAAATCAACAAATAAAATATTGAATAATTAATAAATTAAAGATAACGTGAGGAAATTTGAAAATCATAAGTTTATAAAATAAAGTAAAATAAATATACAACACTTAAAATATTACTAAAATTTAAAATTGTCGAGAAATATTTTTAAAACAAAATAATTAATTATTTTATGATTACAAAAATTAATATTCATCTAATAAAAAGCCACGTAAAACGTAATAAAACTATATATTAGATTAAAATTGCAAAACTATGTTAAATTATTAAAAATTACTATTAGAAACGAAAGGGAAAGTCTATTTGAATTTGAGATTAGAAATTTTTAAAACTAAGTTGAGAATGATCAAACTATGGAGAATACCACGAAATTGAAGTCTTATTTATGAAAATAAATAAATAAAAATTTAAAAATACATAATATAGGTACTACTGAAAATTAAAAATTAAAATTGTATCTTATAACTATAATAAAAAAATATGTAAATAATAAAATGACAGTGAAAATATTACTATAACATTTAGATATAATGTATTCAAACAATTAAGAAAATATTTTTCTATGATTAATATCTAAATTGAGTGCAGTTAGTTTAAGTTTGAAAGCATAACATAATATTTTGAAAATGCGGTCCACTTTACAACATAGAATGATAAGAATTATTTGAATTAGAAAAAGCCTATGACTCTGTTGAATGGCCATTTGTGAGATAGATGTTAGTTGAAAATAGTAAAAATATTACTACAATATTTAGATATAATGTGTTCAAACAATTAAGAAAATATTTTTCTATGATTAAATTAAAATTTTAAAAATGTAAAATTAATTTGTATTACATGTGTTTACTAGTTTAACTATTAATAAATAAGCAGATTAAAAAATAGGGTTTTTAGGTGAACTTTCTAGACTAATTCAAAGTTACAATTTAAAATAAAATATGATACTATTATTTTTGGTTGTAGGTAAAATATTAATATAAAAACTATTAAAATTCATAATAGGGAAGAGATGTATAAAAAAAGCTAGTGTGAGGAAATTAATACTTTAAATTAATTGAAAATAAATAAATTAAATTATTAAATTATATTTAAAAATATTACTGCTAAATTTAAATAATTAAAATGCTCATATCTATTAAAGACTATCAAAAGGATAATAAGAAAGATAATAATTTGATTATTAAGCTAATAAAAAATTATATAACAGTTAATCGTATTAAATAATAAATAATACAATAACTACAAGAAAATAACAAAAATAAAAAAGAATTTGCGTAAAAACAATATGATGAATAAGACATATTTAACTTTCAGTCAAAAACAAAGTGATAGTAAGAATTTTGTTAAAATAATATGATATAATGTGCTCAAACAAGACATATCACAACATCACTTATTTAATACGTTTTAATATTGATACCGGAATGAAATGCAAGTACTAAAATTAGGGGTTAGGTTGCTACAAATAAAAAAAAGGTTGCGTACTACGAGATTTGAATAATAATTTCATATCCTGCTTCATAATTAATATCTAATGTTATATAATTTTTATATGAAAGGTTCATATTTTAAGGTAATTTGCACATAATTCAAATAACATATATCACAATTTAACAAGAACAAGTACGAGAATATTTATTAACCATCTATATATATATTAAAGGAATAAAGTTACCATATATATAAGCATTATAATTAAGCCAATTGGCAAGCTATTAAAAAGCCATTTGGCAATATTAAAGAGAGTTTATATGGGATATTGTCAAATAAGAAAAAATTATATGCAATCCCGTTTACCAAAATCAAAACTTTTATTATTCAATTCTTTTTTGAATTTTATATGGCAATCTAAAATTCACTTTTGTTATGAATCTTTAATTATTTCAATTCCGTTAGGCTCCTTCATTGCCATGAATATTATTAGTTAAAAGAGAGGTTGCGATAAATTTTAACTCTTATATGACTCAACTTTGATTTACCTTGAGTACAATATCTTGCAGGTAAGTATCTTTTTTAAATTGGTATTTGATTACCCATCTATATCTATAAGAATTTATCCAATACGTTAAATACAAATAATTTAATTTTTTATATTAAATAATAACATTATGTTGACCGTGAGAAGGAATCACGATTAAAGAAAAAATTTTATCTTCAACTATAAGGCTCTCATTTAGGGACTAAGTGTCCCAAAACGCTTCAAATTCTATAACCGAACCTCCCGGCGAACTACAATAGAAGAGATGAACTTAGGGAAATAGTTAGATTGGGGATCGGGGCATAATTTTCAAAAACGACCGGTCGGGTCGTTACATTATCTCTTTTTAGTTTGATGAATTAAAAATTACTATGATTTATTTAAAAAACAGTGTTATATTATTTAATAAAAAACTAATCAAATATTACAGTAGAAGAATGTACAAAAAGAGGGGATAAAATAATATTAGGGTATTTATACTTCAAATCAATTATATATAACAAAAGGTACGTAAATAATATTCAAAACATTTATTGATAAATTTAGACACTTAAAGAATTTTGAAAAGTATAACATAAATTTAAAAAATTAAAAATAGTTTTAGAATAAGAAAATATTTATCTATGTTATACTAAAAGGAAAAATAGTAACAAAATACTAGGACAATTGACAAGTTAATAAAAGGTCACATTAGTAAACATAAATAGTACTAAATACATGCTAATTTAATAAAGAATAAAATAAAGATAAAATAATTTATGTGATTACCATATAATGTGTATCCTTTAATTTTATACAGAATTTGTTATATTTTTGCACACTGCATTACAAAATAAAATAGCAACTAAATTTTATTAAAATATTATGTTATATTATATTATAATTTTATAAGACTAATATTCTTTTAAGATATCCGCGCATTGCGCGGGTTCTAACACTAGTTTAAGTGAAAAGTAATTTCGTATAAGGGGTGTGCTTGAGCATTGTAAGTATTATTACTATCTTTTTCTTTATATTTTTTTCTTTATTATTCATGTCATCCTTTATATTGATAAGAATACCTCTGATGGATGATCGCTTGACCACTATATAGAATTAAGAGTATCGACCTATTTGCGGTGAAGCAATTGCATAATTTGCCATAACTTGAAATAAATGATCTTTATAACTTTATTGATTCATGCACCTTTCAAAAATAACCAGTTACTCTAAATATTTTGATAAGTTATATGTTTATTGATTTGTGTGATATTGCTTAGTATTTCTGATGTTGGTTGTTGATTCATTTTTACAAAATTAAAAAATAATAGCAATAACGTTAAAATGGTAATCCCAACACTTTCATAAATTAAATATTTTTGTTCTGTAAGCCGGTGCTTAGCCTTTCCAATTAATTAGATATTGGTTCTTGACTTATTTTTGTAAATTTGAATGTTCTCGACTTTTAAGTGGTAGTCCTAATACTTTATAATAAGTTACACGCTTTTTTTTTTTGTGTGTGATGTTACTTAGTACTTCTGGTTTATTGAAGTGATAGATAGCTAATGGCACAATTAAAGCGTGCACCATAGAGAAGAAAGACACAATTAATAGGAAGATAAAAATAATAATGTGCAGTTCAGTATAAAGTTGCCTAACAATAATTAAATATACAAATAATATTTAAAAGTTACAGTTAGAATAATTTATTGCTGTTTATGTGTGGGTACATGAGGGATTGATCATCTCTAGTGTACTATATGACTCGGTACATACGTGCAACGCACGTGCTGATGAACTAGTTATATTAAAAGCATAAAAACCCTTAAAAATATTTTTAATTTTTTATTTTTAATATAGAGCTCACGTTATACACAATAGTTCTTTGATAATTTTTTATTATTTAGATTTTTTCTTAACATCAGTCCATTTTTATAAATCTATATATAGAATTAAAATCTACTAAATTTTAGTGGATTCATAAGTCTTTCCTCATTGTAACTACCCGATATGTCGTTTTGAGTACTAGCCTCTATTTTCATTTTCTGGCTGAAAAGAGCAAATTTAAAATGATGATGCACGCCGAATGAGATCCTAGCTGTCAAACTACTGATCGTTGCGAATAACATAAAATGTAAAAAATATAAGTCAATGAAACAAAATATGAATAAATCGTTTACAATCGATAATTTCACCATTTACCTTCTATCAGTGGAAGCTTTACATTCTAATTCGTTTTTCGTTTTTGTTGAAAGAACATATACTTTAAATTTTAAGATACTTTAACATTGATGCACACAATCTTGTTTCGATCTACTGTATACAGATCATGTTGGTCTGTCAATAGTTGCCTTATTTTTAATTTTCTCCTATCTATATTCAAAATTATTAGTATTTTTTAGGATCATAATTCACTTATACTTATAACGTAAAATGAAATGCAAATTCACTTTTTATTATGGACATAACAACCACAACGTAATTGAGCAAAAACTCTACTTTTACATAAAGGAAAAAACAACACAGTGGCAGCATTTTAAAACTTCTTTGGACAAGTATTTAGGCCTCCTAAAATATTAAGATACATGGCAAGATGCATGTAGAAAATTGACAAATGGCATAGAAACTTGACAAATGACAAGAAAAATCTTGAGCCTTTTTGCTTATAAAATGGTCTTTCCATAAGACAATTTGAATTATCAATACACACTTCTGTGATGATCCGTCCCCGTCGTCACGAGAGTTACTACCCTGTTTTCTTCTCATTATATTTTTTTATATTTCTATATCTGTATTAGAGTCTATCGGGTGAATTTGGATAGATTCTGGTTGAAAATAAGGCATATAGTCTTTTAGAATGAAGCTTGTTTCAAAAAAGTCAACCTGAAGTTGACTATGTGGTTAGAAGGATCGGATGTGGATTCCCGTGGTTCGGTTAGCTTCGGGAGGTGATTTGTGACTTAGGAGAGTGATCGGAATTTAATTTGGAGGTCCGGTGTAGAAATAGGCTTGAATTAGCGAAGTTGGAATTTTGGCGAAATCCGGTTGATAGGTGAGATTTTGATCCGGGGGTCGGAATGGAATTCCGACAGTTGTAGTAGCTTCGTTAGGTGATTTTGGATGTGTTTGCAAATTTTCAGGTCATTTGGACATCACTTGGTCGGGTTTTTTTTTATGGAATATAGGTTTTAGAAGTTTTGGTTGAAACTTAGGCTTGAATCCGCCTTGATTTGATAATTTTTGTGTTTAATGATGTGTTTTAACAAGTTCATATCGTGATTTGGAGTAGGTTGGTGGTTTTGGTTGAGATCCCGAGGGCCTCGGAGGTAATTTCGGGGGTCAAACGGACCATTTTGAGTTAAAGATCACAACTGAATTGCTGTCACAAAAGTTGCAGATGTTTGCTTTATGCGATCGCAAGGGTTGTGATGTGATCGCATAGAAGGTTTGGAGGAGGCTCGGTTTTTGTTCAATGAGATCGCGGTCTAGGTGTATGCGATCACATAGTTGATGAGGTTAGTGCTCTGCGATCCCAGGAGGAGCTATGCGATCGCATAGAGTATTAGCCAGGGGTCCCAGGTTCTTTTTCTTGTTCTGTGCGATCGCGTAGTGTTGTTTGATGAAGCAATGCGATCGCAGGGAGTTGAGTGCGATCGCATAAGTCAATTTTGAGGCTGGGAAATGTTGTTCTATGCGATCGCACGTCTGGTGATGCGATCGCATATTGTATTTATCTGGGCGGACAGAAGGGTTTAAGGATATTTCATCCGCGAGCAAAATCATATTTTCTCCATTATTGGGCAAGGTTTGAAGCTATCGGACGAGGGAGTAAGAGATTTTCACCTAGTTTTCGATTGGAGGTAAGTTTTATGGTCTAATTACGTGATTTTATCCTAGAATCTTCATCTATATCACTGAAAATTGGAGGAAATAAGGTGTAAATTGAGATTTTGCTTGAAGCCTAAGAAAAATAGAAAATTAATAATTTGAAGGGGCAAATGAACTCCGATTTTGATAAATTTTATATTGTATGGACTCATGGCGAGACGAGAATTCTAAAAATGTGGATTTTGTAATTTCTCGAGAAGCAGGTCCGGGACTCGGGTTTTGGCAACTTCGTATTTTTGGGTGTAATTCAAGTTATTTCGATTGGGTTATGTTCCTTTAGCCTATTTTGATATATTCCTATTGATTTTGATTAGATTTTGCACCTGTGGAGATTGATTCTCGTGGCAAGGGCATTGCGGACTAGTGTTTGAGTCGGTTCAAGGTGAGTAATGGGTATGGATGATGACTTGAGGGTTTGAAACTCCGATATATCACCATGCATGTGATGTTGTATTGAGGCGAGACACGTACTCTACTTTGAGTACAGGGTAGATTGTGATTGGTGACTATGGCTTAGTCCGACTGTATAGTATTATACTGTGTTGTTGGTTATAAATGAGCCGGTAAACCTCCTACTTGGATGGTTGTGGATATATATTTGGGTCGTGACCAGTTATCTGGATCCCGTGAGGATCGTTATCATTGCTTCTATGATTATATCGTGTTATCCTGATATCAGTCATGAGCTAATACTGTCTAAAAATGATTTTTCAAACTCTGGTATTTTTGAACACTAGTTTCTACTATTACTGTTAAAAAGGATTTCAAGATGATAATTTATTGTGCCTGTGAGGCTTGCATTGCATGTAGCTGGACTGATAGTGGATCGAGCTGCGCGCCGCAGCATATCACTAATATTGCACTTGGGCTGTAGGAGCTCATCCGGAGTGTCAACCCCTCCACAGTGAGCGCGGGTACCCAAATGGATCGGGCTACGCGCCGTAGCGGCCATGTTCATGCATCTGCATTGCATTTAGACATATTTGTTGAACTGTCTTAGCTGTCATTGCTTTATGTGATATTTATATTGCAGAAAAAGGATAAACGAGATATTATATAGCTTTGCATAGTGGTTTATTGGGTATTTTTACCTTCAATGTCTTTATCCGTGCTTATTACCACCGAGTTGGAAGTACTCACATTACTCCATGCACCTTGTGTGCAGATCCAGGTACTTCACAACAGGGTTGACTTCCCAGCTGCTCGAGAGCATTTACGGATTGTTGAGGTAGCTGCTCGGCGTCCGCAGGACCCGACCTTCCATGTTATCCTTTCTTGATTTTCCGCATTTTGTCAAACAGTTATGTATTCAGTACTATTATGACACTCTGGTAGAGGCTCCTGACTCGTGACCCCAAATTCGGTTTGGGGGGGGGGTATTATGTTATGTTGGGATATTTTCACAGCTTATGCTAGATCTTTGTACTTTTCTTATTCTGTTAATGCTTTTAAAGTAAAGTGTGAGCTGGTAGCTCTGTATTTTGAAAGGTTGGCCAGGCTGGCTTAGCAATGTGCTGGGCGCCATCACGACCAGGATTTGGGGTCGTGACAACTTCTCATACGTCTCTCTCTTCTTACTTTCAAATTCATTTTCTATAATATTTAATTAATATTACACAAGTCGTATTTTTTCGTTCTAGCTGGATATGTGTAATATTTAATTTGTTGATTCCTGTATTACAATCTACTTAGAGATAAGCTTGTTTCATCCTAGGGAAATATTTCACATTACTGAAATAATTTCTTAGGATAGTGCCCAGCACGACTCAAGCCAGTTGGTATATTTTCGCTCACAAATAATATTATTGCAGTATTATTATTGTTATTATTTTCGGTGTCATTTCTCTACAAACTCTATTATTATGTGAAACTCTATTTTTGCCATATTGTTCGGAGTAGTAGAAGTGATTAGTATATAGAATAAAATACTTAGATTTTTTCAACAAAAAAAAAACCAGAAATCCTGAAAAGATATTATAAGAGAAGTAAGTAACTAAGTTGTTATCCAAGAAAGGAAAATAATAAATTACACAAAGGTTGGATTCTATTGATATTTCTTATTCTTTTATGATTATGTTATTAGTTAGAGTTAAGATGGTATTCTTAAGATGTTTTGAATCTTTCATGAAAAATTTAGCTTGCTTTCACTTAAAATTCTAACCTAATTAGGGATATATTGTTGCGCCTCTGTTTTTATGCACTTCATTTCGCACTTTTCAAGATTTAATCCTACTTTTCATCCTTTCCTTGAGGACAAGATTCTTATTGAGGATGAGGATATTATTATAAATCAGCCCCAACCCAGTAAGGATAGCAACAAGGATGTTGCAAAAATAACTATTTGGCCAATAACAAGCAATTGGTCCAGGTAGGGCGTCACTCCTCAAGAAATATCACACTTCTCTGAAGAAAAAAAACCAGACAGTGGTAGGATGAGCTGTTCTAAACAACTAGACTGTTGCACCATCCCAGACCTGCTGAGTACTTGGGTTGCTGTGATGACCCAAAATGTCATCACTCATTTTGAAAGCAAATTCTGTGTTTCGAGGCCTTAAAACCTCCCTTTTAGTTCACCTTGATTTATGTGTTCAGTCCGGGAGTGTATCTAGAAATCCATTATGTAAAAAACTGTGAAAAATAATGAATTTTTATTTTAAAATGAATTCGGGTTGACTTCGGTAAAAATTTTGGGTAAACAGACTCGGACTCGTAATTTTATAGTCCCGGATGGTCCGTAGGAAAATATGAGACTTGGGTGTATGCCCAAAATTGAATTCCGGGGTCACAAGCCCGAGAAATAAATTTCTAAAAAATTTATTTTCTCATATATATATATATATATATATATATATATATATATATATATATATATATATATATATATATATATATGAGTTCTTGGAAATGAAATACAGTTGAATTGATGGTGTCGGACCCATATTGAGCCTGGTACAAGTTTGAAATAAAAATTTGGTTAAATTTGTAAAATTTGGTAAAAATCGGGATTGGCTTGGTATAAAAAGGACTTAAAGTTAAGAAATTGGAATTTTGGGTGTTCTTGGATGATTTTATGAATTTAGGATTCAATTCATAGTAATTGATATTATTTTGATGATTTGGTTGCACGTGCAAGTCCGTATGATATTTTTAGGTTGGTGTGCATGTTTGGTTTGGAGCCCCCAAGGCTCAGAAGAGTTTTGGATACGCCACAGAGTGTAATTTGGACTTAGGACTGCTGGTATATTGCAGGTCTGCAGGCCTCGCATCTCGCAAATGCGAGCTCACAAATGCATGAAAACATCGCAAATGCGATACTCGACCTGGGCTGCCTTGATCACAAATGCGACTTTTGTATCGTAAATAGGATATATCCCATTTGCGAAAGGTCCCTCGCAAATGCGAAGGTGACCAGAATTAACCTAGGTCGCATTAATACGACATTATCTTCACAATTGTGAAGAGGACTATTTTCTGAGGGGTTTGCATTTGCGAAGCCTGGTAGCAATTGCGACATATGCAACCTGCAAACTCATAACTTACCCGAAACCTTTCATTTTTCAAACCATTTTCAAAACCTAAACACCTTTGGGCGATTTTCAAAGATAAGTACTCTTCCAAATCGATTGTAAGTCATTTCTAACTCATTTTCATTAATTTTTAACATCCTTCTCATGATTTGAACTCAGAATCAAGGCTTTTATGGGGGAAATTGGGTGTTTTGGTTAGAACTTCAATTTTTAAATTTTGGGGATTTGGACCTTGATTTGTGGTTCGATTTCAAAATAAATTATGTATTTGGGTCCGTAGGTGAATGGGTAATCGGGTTTTGGTTCGAACCTCGAGTTTTTACCATGTGGGCCCGGGCTTGATTTTTTATTCTTTCGAAGAAACTTTAGAAAATATATTTTCATGCATTAGAATTGATTCATTTAGAAATTATTGATATGTGGTGTCCAAATGGAGCTATGTGAAAAAATTTATACCCGTTTTACTTAATGGTGCGTAACCACCGCGTTCGGCCGCGTTTCACTATAATCGCGGTTGTGAGGCAGTGTTCCAGTGATATACCGCGGTCGGGACCATGGTCAGGCCTATTGGAATGCGGTGACAATTTGGGAAGTCGTTTTTTAGCCCTATTTCGTCCCCCACAGCCTCAAAACATAAAAACTTGCTTTAAGGAAGAAAAGCTATCAAAAACCTAACTCCTTAAGGGTCCCTCCACCACCCAATGTAAGTTCTAATGGTGGTTATTAGTTAATTTCAATTTTCCAACATCTTATTAACATGGGTAAAACCTCCAAATCATTAGATATTCGATTGGGGCATTATTGTTAAGAGAAGAAACCCTAGAACTCGAATTCAAGAAGATTGAACATCAAAAGGTAATATCTTCACCCTCTAATTGATTCTATCGTTGAATTAATGATTATAGACTCTAGTTCATGAGATATAAGGTGATGGGTTTGATAGAAAAGCATGAACGGTAATACATTTGGGTTATTGATTGTTGATTGTAGGTTAAGGGTGTTGTTTACCTTATGGGTGATAAAAAGTTGATTATAACCATTTGAGACTTTAGAATTTATCTACAAGCAAAAGAATGGGTTACTGGGTGTAAAAATACCATTAATAAGGACTATGAAGCTTTATGCCACCAAGTGTTTGATAAAATGCCTAATGGACCAAAACATGAGCATTTTTTGCTAATATAGAATCCCTTTGACTTGTATCGATATAGATTAACGTTGAAAGGGTTGGCGAATGTTGTATTACGCTCAAGAGCAAGAAGTTAAGGTATGCGAGGCTAACTCTCTATGTTTAGGAATGTTAACGATTCTCCCTACACTATGTTTCTTTTACGACATTACTAATTGCCTCAGAAATATAGGTAAGATTAGTTCCTCGAATAGTTGCAGAACTTCTATTCTCTAGCTTCATAACTCGTTCATGACTTTCATTCTGAAGATTGTGAGTTCAGTATGTATTCAATATAGACTTGGGTTTGATGCGCCCAGGTCTTAGTATAGATCTCAATATTTCATAAATAGTTGAAGTTTCAGTGTTCATAATCAATTCAAGAATACATGTCTCAGCCTCGTTCTATTCAATATTCAAGTATTATGTATCTCAATATGATTCAGTATTCCAATATTATGTAACTTAGTGTGATCCAGTATTCAGTATCATGTAACTCAGTGTGATTTAGTTTTTCACTATCATGTATTGCAGTTTGAATCTCAGTTCCTCAATGTTGAACACATGTATTTGGGCATGAGGCCGTAGTTTATATGGTTTATGCATAATTGGGCCTGAGGCTGTAGTTTATGATTTATGCATGTCCGGGCTTGAGGTTGTAGTTTATGATTTATGCATGTTTGGGCTTGAGGCTGTAGTTTATGCTTTATGCATTTTTGGGTCTGAGGTCGTAGTTATGTATACGTATACTTGGCCTGAGGCTATAGCTTATTCAGATAAACAGGTTGTTCATCATTCAGAAGATGGAGTATTCATATCCGTACTTCCTTTGTTCAGTTTAGTTATCAGTTATCATTCCAGTTATTAATTATCAGTTATCGATTCAATTATCATTTCAGTTATTAGTTATCAGTTATCATTTTAGTTATTATTTATCAGCTATCAGTTATCATTTCTATTTCTGTTTCAATAGTTATCATTCCATTATCAATTGTCAATGCTCGGTTATCACCTTAGTTTCAGTTTTAACATTTATAATTCTTTCTTTCAGTTGTTTTACGTACCATTACAATTCAAATGTACTAACGTCCCTTTTGTCTGGGCCTGCATCTCACAATGTAGGTAATAATTTACAAGTTGACGATTTAGAGCACTAAGATTCTCATAATTTGGTGATCCCTAGTTCTTTTGGGGCATTATTATTACCTTACAGTCTTCAATATTTTTAGACAGTCAGTGTTTTCAGTATTTCATTAGAGGCTTCATAGACTAGAGTAACAGTTAGATAGAGTCACAGGCTTTTCATATTAAGCTATGTTGGCTACAAATATATTTCAAAATTGTATTAGTATTTTCGTATTTTTATTCATATCATCCAGACTTTCGATATATCAGCATGTATTAGTTTATCTTCCATATTCAGTATGTTATATACCACATGTTGATTCAGCCAGCCAGTTAGTTCACTTGATCACACATAGTCAAGCACCGAGTGTCGTGTTATGTCCAGGCTCAAGTTTGGGGTGTGATAAAGCTTGGTATCAGAGCACTAGGTTCACGTGTCCTAAAGAGTCTATGAAGTCGTGTTCAATGGACTTTCCTTTATATGTGTGTGTCAGCCACTCATATAAACGGTTAACTACCAAGACATCTAGGATTATCTCATTTCTTTCTACTATAGATCATGCATGAAGCCTAGAGGAATAGTTAACCTTCTCTTCCTATCGAATTCCAAACGCATTGGATGCCCAAGTGAAGCGCAGGAGAAATATAAACTCCTAAAGAGGATAATTGTCCCTTGGGGTATAATTATGGAGTACATGTTGGTAAATATGAGACTTGAGAGGATGTTAAAAGTGGGATGCAATGGATAATAGTACAGATTAATTAACCTTATCAGAAAGTACAAAAGCAGTTATAATGTCTTAAGGTTATCAGTTTACCTTAGTTACCAGTTGTACAGTCTTTCAGGTAGCACGTTATGGTTATTCAGTACTCCGGTATTCAGTTATATGTTTACCAAATATCTAATTTTCAGTGTATCAAAATCCTTGGTGACTGGTGAGTATACAATGATGCTTATGGGTGCTAAAAGACAATGTAAGTAATAGTAATCATAGCAAAATCTTTGCATATTTTAGGTCCGGATTAAGACCAAGACTTACCAGAGGGTGTAAGAGGTGATTTATCATATGCTGGTATACTTTGAAAGATAAGTGTGTGTATGGTAGCGTATACGTATGTGTTTTACCTCCTAGAAAAACTTCATTTAATTTTTGGAAATGGAGCCACAAGTTGGATGATGATAGTTCAAATGTTATACCCTAACACTGGTCACTATAGTTTTGGACAGAAAAGAGCCCAGAAACGTTTGTTATTACCAAAGATGTGATCTCGTACAACTCATGTATATGACTAAATGTACAAAATGGGAACCAAGAGCAACCGATATTGAATTTTAGGGAATGATTTTTAGTTGTTCATATTTATTCAAATCAAAACTAGGAGTACCGCATTAGTAAGTTATTATAAGAAGCAGCTATTGCTGTAAGATAAAAGATATGGCAGTTCTCCTTTAGGCTATGTGACCAAGTGATTATCGCAGATGTTTATACTATGATGTGATTTTGTGTTGTATAGAAATTTTAGGGTTAGATATTTCAATTTTGTTTAATACAGATGAATTCCCTAAGTGTGACCAATACGCATAGTTTAGAAGAAGAAAAAAGAGATAGCATGCGACCGGATGGTGAGGGATTTTAGGAATAATCTTCTGTTTCACTTTAGGTATACAAATTAGGAGAAGAAAATATGATGCTAGCAGGTGTTATACTATGAATTAGCTCAACATGGCTAGTAGAGGTATTCACATAGCCAGGATAACCCTAGTGACTGGATGACAGTTGAAAATACCGAACACGTGTTAGAACCCAAAGAGTTTAAGTTAAATCCGAAGTACAATGATAGTGAGAAAAACAATCAGCTAGCAATAAGAGAGCAAAATATAGAAGAATGGCATTTAAAAATTATCGAAATGTGGTTTCTCCAAGATTGACAGTATGAGCAGAGTTAAATTATTAAGAGTGTGTATGATAGTTGTGAATACATTAGCTTTTTGTTATATGAATAATTTCATTTTTCCTAGCTCAAAAGTAAGTCAGAAGGTGAGTCTTCATTGACATAAGGTGCAACGAATTTTTAAGGATAAGAAAAGTTATTTGGATCCTAACAAAAAGAGAAGGATTCACAAGTATAAGACATTTGGTCTAAGGGGAGATAAGAAAATCGACAGTAAGTCCAGTTGGAGATTTGAAACCCGCATAGTTAGCATGGGATATATAAGAAAAAGGAGAAAGAACTATAAAAATGATGCCCAGATATGTATCAGAAGGTAGTGCCATTGCACGAGACTCTAGTCTTAGGTGTACTTGTTAAAGACTTAGCTCACAACAATTCTATAAGTGTTTTTAGGAAGTTCTTAAGAACATAAAGTGTGGGAAGTATAACTCATGATTTAGGTAGATAAGAGAACTCTGGTAAAAGAAGTTCACCAGCCAAGATAGGAGTTCGACTTTGGACTCTAAAGATAACGAAGTTGTTGTCTAGAACGAGACTTGTCCCCCCTTAGTAGCCGTTGAGAAGGAGAAGCAATTGATGATCCCTACGTGTTGCAGTTGAAAGAGGAGATTCACAAGTATAAGACGATGGCTTTTGAATAAGGTGGAGATGATTGTACTTTGAGGTACTAGGATAGATTATGTGTCCCAAACATTGATGGACTTAAAGAGGAAAGATCATATTAGTAGATTTTCAAAAACAAGATGATCTTTCAAGTCGTCACAACAGAAGTCAAGGCTAGAGAGAAGTTTTCCCATTTCATTAAATATTAGACTATTTATATCCCTTTATGTCCCATTTTAACCAACTTCATCGTTATTTGAAAAAAGTTAGGAATGAGTCTGCTTCAAGTTGTGGTTTCTTTTCAATAATCTATAAACATATACGTGCTAGTGAAATTAACCTTAATTCACATCTTTCTTAGCTTCAGGACTGATATGTACAATGAATTTTAGCACATTCTATATGTTGCTTATATTATGTCATTCAACATCATTTATTTATTTCTTATCATATTGAACACTAGCACGAAAATATCAAATTAGACATGCTTATTTTTAAAAAAATTCATGCTTTTTGTATAACCCATGAGAGGAACTTAAAACAAAGAAGGTCAGTGAAATTAAAAGGCACATATGTTGAATTACACAACAATTTCAAATTGTGAAACATTATTGTTGAAACTTATTTTTCATAGTCAAAATCAAATTATCACTGTCCATAAACGTCAAATCGGTTCCTATTGCACTTTAAAAGACTTGAAAAGGATGAAAAGTAGGATTAAATCCTGAAAAGCACGAAATGAAGCGCACAAAAACAGATGCGCAATAATATATCCTCAATTAGGTTAGAATTTTAAGCGAAAGCAAGCTAAATCTTTCATGAAAGATTCAAAACATCATAAGAATACCACCTTAACTCTAAACAATATTTATAATCAGAGAAGAATAAGAAGTCTAATAGAAAATTTGATTGATGAATTTTGTCAATCACTTTGAGAACAAAATTTATTAACATATTTCACTTTGTCTGTAGGAATTCCCTCACTATTCAGGGAAAACACAAATACCTAGCATATTATCAAGGATTGAAATAAATCAATACAAAAAACATAAGATGAGAAGAAGATTACCCAGTAAAAAATACCAATAGACATAGGAGAGGAGCAAGACAGTGGAGATATAAAGCAAAGAGGCGTTTGAAGAAGAAGTCTTCATAAGTGTCGGATGTTAGTAAGAGAAATCAAACGGTGAGTTGACAACTATCAAAATTGGGTTACACATGTTGGGCTGCAAATATAAGCCATGAGAAATTACGATTATAAGATATAAATAGTTTCTGCCGCGGATAAAAATTGATTTTTACCCGAAAATGAAAAGGATTTTTTCCTTCCAATATAATATTTGAAATTTATTTACCAAATTATCCAAGTTTTGTATATCACCCTTTCTAAACAAGTTTTTCTTACAATTCATATGCAATCCATTATTAATGCCTTAAATTGAGGAATTTAGTTACACATTTTTCCCTTTTTCTTCCCTCTCCTCTTTCCCTATCCTCTAACCAATGATGAACGTAACTTTGGTATTAATTTTCATACCAAAATTTCAACTAAATTGTTCCAATCAGAACTCATTTTCTAATATTTAAACAATAATTAATCTAAATACCCAATAGAAAAAGCATATTCTTAGCTACGTGACGCACATATTTACGGTGTACTACACAAATTTAGGATTAGATTGCACAAATAAAATATAAATTATATAAGAGAGAGGTGATGATAAAAGAATTTTTGCCACATTACCAGATAATGATGATGCACAAGTAAATATGTATATACAATATAAAATATATACAATAATCTGGGTGGTATGTATAGGTAATTTTCTGTATTTCGATAAAAATCACTACTTTTGATGTATGAGCGAGAAAGGGGAGAGAGAAAAGGTTTGTGTAATGTGGTATGTCCATCTTTATGATACATCTACAACAATATACTATAAACTTATAATAAATTTCATACAAGTAATTATATAGTATACAATTTATTTACAACTTATCTAACACTTTCATATATTATTTTTACCCAGGTAAATATAACTACAACTTCATACAACTTAAATATAGTTTTCATACAAACTTTATGCAATACGTCTTTTATCTGTATTTTGTATATGATTTGCATATATTTTGTAAGTGGTGTATTCTTCTTCCTTTCTAAAACTCCAATCAAAACTCCCTCTCTTTAAACAATCTTGATGCATGCCAACAACTAGATGTAAAAAGATATTATTTATAACTTAAATACAAATTTCATACAATGATTCATACATTATACAACTATTTTTTAACTTTCATACAACATTCAAATAAAAAAATTATATAATTACAATGTAATATAACTTAAATACAATTTATATACAATTTTAATACAATTTTGTAAGTATATTGTATGTCACATATTTTTCTTCTTTATCTTGTTTGAGTCTCAATCTGAGATTCAACCAAAATTAAGTCTAATCTTTACCAAACACTCTCAAAATTGAGATATAAACTCCAAAGAATATTTCCAATTGTTTGCAACAACATCCAATCTAAATAAATACTAATAGTTTTTGAAAATCCTAATTCGAATTATAGCTTTGAAGCTTTTTAATGGATATCAATGGTAGAGAATCAAACACCTTCAAACTTTATTGATTGACAATTTTAATTCGAACACCAATTGTGAAATATGAAAAAAAAAATTGCTGAAAAAAAGAGAGGATAAAAAGAGTAGAAAAATGAAGGAAGAAAATTAGGGAAATAACAAATAAGGATAGAAAGAGAAAGACGGACGGAGAAAGAGAGAGACATGGAAAAATAAAGAGAGATGGAAAGAGAGAATACAGTGATGGGAAATAAATAAATTCCTATTCAATTCATAACTAGTATTAGTACCCGCGTGATGCGCGGACACAAATCATGTCATATTATGATATATGTTGTTTGAATTATGTGCAAATTATCTTAAAATATGAACCTTTCATATAAAAATTATATAACATTAGATATTAATTATGAAGCAGGATATGAAATTTATTTTTTAATTATCATTAGTAAACACATATAATACAAATTAATTTTAATCACAGTTCTAATATACCATTCATAAATTAGCTTGAATGTTAGGTGTGTAGCTAAGGAAATAAATTAGTGCAACAACTTATATAATACATAAGCAGCTCCCACACTCAACAGATATTTCAATTCGGCTATGAGCTAACCTTTTGGAATACCTTTGGTTTCGTCAAATTGAAGCATATTTCCCATATTAGTTAATAATTGCCATGATTGTAAATATTGATAAAGAAAATAACATCATTTATCTTTTGTATTCATTAGAAGATGAAAGACATTTTTGCAACAAAGAGCTAAGTCTTATAGTATGAATTCAAAATAATAACATAAAGAGTAAAGTTACTTGAAAATAACGACATAATATGAATTCAAAACAATGACTGAAAAAACAGAATGTTACTTCAAAATAACGACATAACCAGATATTGGTAAGAATCACTTGGTTCGTAGAAAAAACTAACGGCTGAAAAGTAAGTCTAAGTATCAACTAAGTAATTTCAATTAATACTTGTGCAGCAACTCATGAATTTTTCTCCTTTTTAATCACTCTCTTCACCATGTTGCTTGATAATTGTCCCACATCATCATCAACTTCTACAGTGATTGGTCCATCATTGTCTCTAGTTCTCTTGGAAGGGGTCAGTGTAGGAGAGATCATCTCATTATCAGCCATAGAATCCTACAAAAGCAAAACAATGAAGGTTGACATAACCAAAAGTAGAAAATCATTTACATGAGAAGCTCTTTACATTAATCACCTTGTCTCTCGTATCTTCACTTGTGACTTGTTCATTATTGAAATCTGGATCCTAAATTGATATTGATATCATAGTTAAAAAATTAACAAACAATAAAGTCTTAGCATTGACTTGTTCCTTATTTGAGTAAAGATCACATACAGTAAAGGCATATGCTTCTGCTTCTGAAGAAGGACTATATTTTTGTATAAGGTCCTCATCGTCGCTGACCTTAACGACGGTATAAACTTCATCATTCTCCTCAATGTTTGAAGGTTTCACCGTCAGTTTAAACATGAATTTTCTATCCAGAATAGCATCAATCTCCAATGGATGAGAACACTCATAAGCAGCACCAGATGTCTAAACCAATGTTAGTATTAGGAATAATAAAAACCATAAAACAGTCGAAATAAAATAACTTAGTTTCATCTCCCCCCCCCCCCCTCCAAACAACAGTGACATATATATTTATTGGAAAAGAAAATAGTAAATACCTGATAATTCCATCATGTCCTGCTTCATCTCAAACCAAATTACGGAAAACTTCTTTATACACCACATTTCTAGCTTCATTTGTTATTTGGCCATCATCATCATAAACTAAAATCTTCAACCCTTTTCTACTCGTCACGCGTGAAAGAGCAACATACAGTTGTCCATGAGTAAATACTGGCTTCTTCAAAAATAATCCCACATGAGACAACGACTGGCCTTGACTTTTATTAATTGTCATGGCAAAAGATACAACAATTGGAAATTGTCTTCGCTGGAACTTAAAAGGTATTCTTGCATCTGATGGCGTCAACGTCATTCTCGGGATAAATACTTTTTGTCCAGCCATATTACCCGATAAAACCTTGACTTCAATAACTCGATTTCCAAGTCTTGTGATGATCAACCTCGTGCCATTACACAATCCTGATGACTGGTCTATATTTCTCAGCAACATCACAGGAACACCAACCTTCAAAGTAATAGAGTGATTTGGAACTCCAGAATATTTAATACTGTTTAGGAATTCGGGTGTATGTACGTGCTCCAAAGCTGAAAAAGAATTATCAGACATACAGACTGTATCGGCACTCAAATATGTATTCGCAGGACTATGATTGAGTGAAACCATATATTCATTGATCGACTCCACCATATCAAGAGTCGGAGCAAGAATTGCTCTTTGTTGAAGGTAATCAATGTCACTGGAATGATTAAAGAAATCTGGATATGTACTTTCAACAATTGCTGATATTGGATCATCACAATTATTTATGAGAAGATCACCTGGGATTTGGACTTTCTCAATGCCATCAATAGAACTCCCAATCCTTCCATCACCGATTGCTAAAATCCACTCAGAAAATTTTTTTAACTCATCCAAATGTGCATCAAACTGATCTCTTTGTAACCTCATATTCTTTGTTAGATTTAAGACTTCACAATGGGCCCACAAATACGAAGAATTAAGAGTAGCGTTAACAATATCTTGCCTAGATCCTTTTGCAATGACAGGCAAAATTTGTCTGAAGTCGCCACCAAGAACAATTGTTTTACCTCCAAAAGGTTTATCAACACTGGATGTGTCTTTAAATCTAAGAATATCTCTAAGAGTTTGATCAAGAGCTTCAAAACAATATTTATGCATCATTGGTGCCTCATCCCAAATAATCAACTTTGTCTTTATAATCAAATTTGCTAGAGAACTACCTTGCTTTATATTGCATGTTGAATCTTCAGTTGATTAAGAGGGATTGCAAATCTCGAATGAGCTGTTCTACCACCTGGTAGCAAAAGAGATGCAATTCCACTTGATGCAACAGTTAACACGATGTCTCCTCTAGATCGTATGCCAGAAGACAGAGTCTTCCAAATAAAAGTCTTTCCAGTTCCTCCATAACCATACAAAAAGAAGAATCCACCTTTGGCTTCATTCACTGCCCTCATAATTTTGTTATAAACCGACTTTTGTTCAATTGTCAAATTCATCAATAATTATTGATGTTCCTCTAACAGAGAACGACGATTATAACGCAATTCATCATGGATTAACCTATTGCTATGGTCAACTTCTTCCTCATTGTAAAAAGGTTTTGGCATTGTTGGAAAATCATGAAAACTTCTTCCACAGCTTTTCAAAACTTTTTCCAACTTTTGTAAACAACGATTTTTCAATTCATCATTTGTTAGCTCTGCCTCTGAAACAACAAAAAAATTATAGAATTTAAATAACAATAATTATAAATAATATATTACATGATTACACAAATAAGGTACATTTAATTGATCAAAAAAGTTAGGTTAGTCACTACCATAATAATGATTTGTACAATAATGAGCTTATGAATGCTATGTCGTCAAACTACATATTATATTAAACATAAAGGTTGTAATTATAAAGAATTAAGTACAAACATATATGATATGAGCATGATTGCTGGAATGCTTTTTTCGCTAGAATTACGATAGATTAGTTTTCTCTTTATAAGTATATATTTTTATAAAGAGAAAGTTGAATAATCTATTTATGTTCTTGTTTGCATACTGAAATTATGTAAAAAAAAATCATAACTAAAAATATAAGTTTGAAAATACCTGGATTATCCAGTAAGACTCTTTCTTCATGGAGGATATCTTCTGATAATAATTGCCATGTTGCTTGCCAAACATTTTCTGGTCGTGACATCGAATTCGACAACAACAACATAGAAAATAATTGCCTAAGATACGATGGCATACCCCAGCTACTTGCCTCCTTTATGCAATCCACATATTCTTTGTCATCATCAATTAAACCAAATGCAAAACATGCTTCTCTAAATGTATGATGATCATGATTGTTGATTCTTTTAAGATCTTCATAACATGTTGGGCCTTTAATGACATTCAACAACAACCTGAGGTAGTATAGCTCGCCAGATCCAGGCGGAATAAAGAAAATCCTTCCAATTGAAAATGCAGAAGTTTTTCTTTTCTCCCATCTTTTCAACTTTGGTTTCCACACAAACTTAAGGGGAAATTCTGCGTAAGTTAGTTCTCTTGCTTCAGAAGATGTTTTATTTGTCTCAAACCAACTTAAAAACATCGATTCCCTTACAGTGGGTCTATTGGCAACATCATCAATCGGATCATCATCAGAGAATATGACATGTTGTTCATTTGGAAGATGAAATGATAATCTTTCCACAGAAGTTTGTCTATAGTGTATAGGAAACTTGAATATTCTCCAAGCAGCTTCGCATGGTGATATGTATCGACAATCATAGTACATATTAATTTCATCAACAACGGATGAACCCTCCTCTTGCACACTTCTAGAAAAAGCGGCCGTAGCACGATCATTTCCTTTGTTAACATATTTAAATAAGTACTTGATTGACCTCGATTGATTGCACCATTCCACATTGATGTGAGCACCATATTTTAATAATAAGAAACGATTGTGCGGCACCACATACATGTTGTCCAAGTCAATACCATCCTTCTTGATAGTTCTTCCATTATCCCTTCTCCTATAAATAGGATAACCATCTTCATCAATTGTGGTTGACTCGGTAAACTTTTTTTGGAAAATGCTTTGTACATCTCCCATTCTGCATGCAAGGGGAAGATTTTCTGGCAGAACCACATGGGCCGTGAATCATGAAACTTTTCACGGCCCTATAATAATGAGGATCAACTGTTTCATCTGGAATTTCTGCTGTTATTATTTGATCAATATCACCAGCCGTTGGATATTTGTTATTCTCATGAAGAAAGAGTAATATATGAGCATGAGGCAACCCTCGCTTTTGGAACTCAATTGTATAAATCACTGCATGAAGAAGCAAAATGAATTTATTGGATAAATAAACAGTTTTTAATCTATATTAAGAAATTATTCCATGCAAAATCAGACATATTGTTTAAATTATTACTTCAAAAGTTTATATTCATACCTGATTTTACTGCTCCAAATACTTTGTTGTCTCGCAAGTCCTTTATCAAGCGATCCAATTTGATTTTAAATACCCTACTTAAGATGTCCGGACGATCCTCAGGATTTAAGCCCCTACTCGTTACATGTCTCAGAATCTCGGGCCACTTCGGATTGCAAGTGAAAGTGATAAAAAGATCAGGGTACCCAGCCCATTTGCATATCGCCATAGCATCTTGATAATTTTGAAGCATGTATCGTGCACCACCTGTGAAGCTTGACGATAGAATAATTCTTTTCCCTTGAGATGAAGGAGTAGTTTCTCCATTCAAAACGGCTTCTTCTAATCCTTTATACATCGCAACTCTCAATTGTTTTTGATTAGTCCTATAATACTTCAATCGACCAGATTCAATCATTGTATATGCATCAACTAAGAATTGCTGAAATAATCGTCTCGCAGACATAATTGTTGGAACTTCACCCTTTCTATCTTGAATTTTGTACGCAAAAAATTCTCTCATGCTAACACATTTTCTTCCTACAGTTGGTTCACCATCTTCATTTAAAGGAATGTCCTCTCTGTATCCATCTTCACCGTATGGAAAAAGCAAAGGATATTGGAGACCTAAATATGCAGCATTCAATTCATTTATCCTTTGCAGTTGTCCGGATTGGGTTTCAATTATGATATCTCTATCACACATAGATAGTTCAAAATCCCTAACCACTAAAGCAGCTACCTCTGAAACGGTCGGTAAGTTGTATCTTCTTCCATCTGTGTTTCTTTTCCCTATCAATCTGAGCCTAACATTGGAGCTTCCATCTTCTTGAAATCTATCCCTTACCATTCTAAATGTCTTAGCCAAAACATTATTTTCATCAAGCATTTTCTTCAGATCAGCAATAATTTCAGCATGAAGTTTGTTTAGGTTTTGACCATGACTGAGAAAAAATTATTATATGAGAATTTATATACATTTTCCTAGGATGTACAAATTATTTATTTATTATTCTAAAAATTAATACTAACCTCACAGCATGAATTCTATTTTGTACTTCATTTTCCGTGTCGTAAATATACAGTTGCGCAAATTTTGGGGTAGATCCCACAGGAAGCAATAAACTTCCTATCTGATGATAATTCTGGCCAAACAACTTGAATGTTCTTGGTCCACGCGTTTGATTGATTGAGACATCAACCTTTCCCCCCATTGAAGTAATGAGAACATAGAGTTGTAACTCCTAACATTATCTCGGAAATGGTCACTTTTAGGACCTACGTATTTATAGAAAGAGGTGAAGAATGATGACTATATATATGAAATGTGGATTACCGTGTAACAAAAGTACTAAAATAGATTTTTCAACTAACCTGATCCAAACAACAAATGCTTTAAAACTTGAGGAGGCTCTTTAGTATTTGGGAGCTTTATTTTTCCATGACCACAACACAAAGAGAACTCCGGTTTTTTAGATTTATAATGCTTGTTGCTTCTTTCTTCGTAAAATGTTAATCAGCTTACAAGTTTTCAACTTAATATTAATGTGTAATTTACTTAGAATTATATTAATTGATTTTTTCTCAAAAAAAAAAATACCTACCATAATCTAACAATCATAATTAACTCTTCCTTAAAAAAGAATACATACCATAAGTAAATTATACCGATATTATGTATATTGTTCGCAAATATGGTCAGATACAAAGCTTACACTAAATGTAGAATTATTATTTCAACTTAATATTAATGTGTAATTTACTTAGAATTATATTAATTGATTTTTTCTCAAAAAAAAAAAAACCTACCATAATCTAACAATCATTGATTATATTTATTTATTTTTTGGACATTGGTACATTAAACGTTTGGAAAGAACTTTTAATATGGTCCATTACGTAACTTTTAATCTCGTAGGTATCCAGAATTAACCTTTTTTGATTTTTTTTAGTATCAATATAAATTTGAATTGATTTTTTTTTCTCAAAAAAAGAAACATACCATAACTAAATTATACAAAAAAATTATACCATATGTCAAATATATTTTCAACAACATAATTAAAATTATTCTTTAATTGTTATTTTTTAATTGAACTACTACTTTCATTAAATATTTTCTATTTATAATCCAAATATTTTATGTTGTCTTAAAATTGCCAAGTGGCTTCATTTTAGCTTGCCACTTGGCTTAACCACATGCTTCACTACTCTCCTATTAATATAATATAGATATGAGAGAATACTTATTCATATAAATTGTACTATATAATTGGTAAATTATATATACCTATATAATTAAGTTAAAGTTTGATTAAGGATGGTAATAAAGTTTCTTATATAGTAAAGGAAGGTAAAAATCCTAAAAAGAAATACATTGGGCCGTGGCCTTGTTCGATTAGTGACTTCGTATTCCAACCCATAGAAGCCCAAAAGCCGAGTCGGACCAAGCCTTATCATTCTCTAGGGTTTTACTGTAAAATTCCTTTCTCTCTTCTCTTGCTCCGCTAAGCTTTCTGTAAACCACAGTTCCAGCTTACAGGTTCGAATCTTTTCTTCTTCAAAATTGGTGTTTGTAAAACCGCTAAAGTATTTGTTGATTTATTCTCGATCTGATTTTTTATTTTTATTTTGAGTAATTGCAGCTCATTCTATCTCCGTTTCTCGAAGAATTCTTTGAAAAAGTATGGCATCCCGTTTTTGGACTCAGGTAAATGGTTTTTTCACCTCAATTAAAGATTCAGTTTTTTCTTTATGTGTTTGGATGGGTAAAATAATCTATTCACCAATTTACAATGGTAAAGATTTTTTTTTTGGGATAACTATCGATAAAGATATTTTTTTAAATTAATTTATGAGAACTCTAATGATAGATAATCCTAAATTATTGAATATTGGAATGAATCTGCTCTATATTGAGCTAAATGGATAGTGATAATTCATATAGCCTATCCCAGCTAGCTTTTGATTGAGATTTGAGGCATAATAAATTGTTTTGTGATTGTACTTAAATCTGGTTGTTTTGAATTGGATGTAAAAAGTGCCCGAACATAATGAGTGGATACTTGCATCTGGATGTTTTGAATTGCAATTTCATAATCCAATTATTCAATGTTTAAGTGACCTTTCCAGCTATTCTGCTGAAAAGCAATTTACTTGTTTGTGTAAACAGTGTGATGTGAAATATAATCTTAAACTGTTCAGAAGGAATTGCTTAGTGAGCCTAGAAAATTTAAGGTGCTGTGAATGAGTTATTTGTTTTTGTATATGGCAGTCTGTTGGGGATTGCACATTCTGCATAAAGTATAAAGGTTTAGGGAAGGTGTTACTTAATTGATTCATATACTATGGTATTTGCAGGGCGATAGTGAAACCGAGGAGGAGGAGGAGAGTGATTACGAGCAGGAGGATGATGAAGGGCCGGTTGAGACTACCGCTGCAGCGGCTGGGTCAAGATACCTTGCAGCTGGTGATAGCGACAGTGATGAGTCAGATGGACAGAAGCGAGTTGTCCGGTCAGCAAAGGATAAGCGCTTTGAGGAATTGTCTGCTACCGTTGATCAGATGAAGAATGCTATGAAGATTAATGACTGGGTCAGCTTGCAGGAGAGCTTTGATAAGATCAACAAGCAGCTGGAGAAGGTCATGCGCATTACAGAATCAGTTAAAGCACCAAATCTCTATATCAAAGCTCTAGTGATGCTGGAGGATTTCTTGAGTCAGGCTTTGGCCAATAAGGAGGCAAAGAAGAAGATGAGTAGTAGTAATGCTAAAGCCTTAAATTCGATGAAACAGAAACTGAAAAAGAATAACAAGCAGTATGAGGAGTTGATTAACAAGTACAGGGAAAATCCTCCCGAGAGTGAGGATGAGGCTGGTGATGATGAAGAGTCAGAAGAGGAAGAAGAGGATGATGAAGAGGAGTTTGAGGAGGACCCAACAAAGATTGCAGCTGCATCTGATGAGGAAGATGATGAAGATGAAAGTCGGGATGAGACAGCTGAGAGTGGTACCGGGTGGGAGAAGATGCTGAGCAAGAAAGAAAAACTTTTGGATAAACAGTTCAAGGATCCAAGTCAAATCACGTGGGAGACAGTCAACAAGAAGTTCAAGGAAATTGTTGCAGCTAGGGGTAGAAAGGGGACTGGAAAGATTGAATTGGTTGAACAGCTCACCTTCTTGACCAAGGTGGCCAAGACTCCAGCACAAAAGCTTGAAATTCTGTTTAGTGTTGTGTCTGCGCAGTTTGATGTTAATCCAAGTCTCAGTGGACACATGCCTATAAATGTGTGGAAAAAGTGTGTGCAGAATATGCTTACCATCCTCGATGTTTTGACCCAATACCCAAACATTGTGGTTGATGACATGGTGGAGCCAGATGAAAATGAGACCCAGAAAGGAGCAGACCACTCAGGGACGATAAGAATCTGGGGAAACTTGGTTGCCTTTGTTGAAAGGATAGATGTAGAATTTTTCAAGAGCTTGCAGGTAATTGATCCACATACCCGTGAGTATGTTGAGAGGCTGAGGGATGAGCCGTTATTTTTGGTTCTTGCTCAAAATGTCCAACATTATTTAGAACGGGCAGGAGACTACAAGGGTGCTGCGAAAGTGGCTCTCAAACAGGTTGAATTCATTTATTATAAACCACAAGGTGTGTATGATGCTATGAGGAAGTTGGCTGAGCTTACGGAAGGAGGAGGAGAGGCAGAGTCTATAGAAGAAAACAAAGTGGTTGAGGAGAGTAGAGGTCCAACTGCATTTGTTGCAACTCCAGAGCTTGTGCCCAGGAAACCTGCTTTTGAAGAGAACAGCAGGACATTGATGGACAGTCTCGTTTCTCTCATATATAAATATGGGGACGAACGAACCAAGGCCCGTGCAATGCTCTGTGATATATACCATCATGCTATCTTGGACGAGTTTTCAACATCCCGTGACTTGTTATTGATGAGTCACTTGCAAGATAATATCCAGCACATGGACATATCAACTCAGATACTTTTCAACAGAGCCATGGCTCAGCTCGGTCTCTGTGCATTCAGGGCGGCACTTGTTGCAGAAGCACATGGTTGCTTGGCTGAACTCTATTCTGCCGGCAGGGTAAAGGAGTTACTTGCGCAAGGTGTCTCCCAAAGTCGATATCATGAGAAGACCCCAGAACAGGTTTCTTTGCTGAAAATTTTCGTTGTTTTTCTTTTATGCAAGAAATTTGTTCTTATTACGTGCCATTATGTTCCTCCTTTGTTATGTTTTGAGATTAGCTGCTTTATTGTACTTCATAATTGTAGTAGCTAGCATCTGTTTCTGAGTGTTTGTGTTGCGCAGTTCGACAAGAAAGTGGGTTCTAGTTGAAACTCGAAAAGAAAGATCAGTTTATTAGTTGGTTTACTTAATGACTTACGTGGATATCTAAAGTTGTAGCTTTAGAATCTCGTAAAAGGGCAATACTCTGTAACTTTTTCTACTTAAATCTGAGGCGTTCCCTCATGGTTTTCATAAGAGAAGACACCAAAAAGAAGCCAAAAGATTCCCGAGTAGTCAATCCTTAGCATATTCCATGCCATTTCCACTACTGCGAGTGAGAAGTCATAATTCTTGGCAACCATTTGACTTAAATTGAGGAAAAGAGCCAAGAATTGATAGGTGTGGCAATTAGGATTTGACAGCATAATAATGCAGAGTGAAAGTCCTGCTAATAGAGTCAGATAGGTGAAATTTGTGATATTATCTTTGGAATTGTACTTTTTGTGATGGCTGAAAGATGAAATTGCTATCAGTAGGCAAAGGAAATTATGGGAAATTAGAAAATGAATCGGAAGCATATCAGGGCACAAATTGGGTGTATATTGCTAAAGACATGAACTTGAAGAATATATGGTTATGCTTCGCTTGAGCCATTTTTGTGGTTGAATGCTGATAAAAGTGAAATTTGGAGAGAAGACAAAATAAGAAGAAAAGTTTTAGAAGAGAATTTGATGAAGTGAAGAAATGTGTAAAGTGGAGGTGGTGGGCCTGAACAGAGAGTTTGGTAAATAAAGGACCTAAAATGATAACTTATACT
The DNA here is from genome assembly GCA_032618575.1 of Nicotiana noctiflora. Taxonomy (NCBI): domain Eukaryota; kingdom Viridiplantae; phylum Streptophyta; class Magnoliopsida; order Solanales; family Solanaceae; genus Nicotiana; species Nicotiana noctiflora. The sequence goes on from JASVEL010013967.1 coordinate 111,330, forward strand.
TGAATAACTTAGAATTAAATCATTTGTTATTTATTTTGCTTTCTCCGTGTGTGGTAGAAGGAACCTGTTGGAAACCATTCCCTTTTAACTTTTGTTATTTTAAAAGATTTTGGACATTAACTGCTGACATAATGTCTCGAAAACGGAACTAGCAAAACTTGTTCTTTGGAAGGATGCTCGGGAGTAAACCAGGGATAATAAAATTAAAAGACGTCACAGAACATTAAATTAATTCCATCAGTTTTAGCCAAATTTGTCCGAACAAATTCATAGTAACTGAAATAATTGTATATTTTATATCGGATTGCACCTTCAACTGACTCATTTATTAGATAGTTTTTTTTGTTGAAATTTCTTCATTATGATTCTCACCAAAGCTTCTAAACTATGCATGTTGGACACTTTTAGGAGCGGATGGAGAGGAGGCGTCAGATGCCGTATCATATGCATATAAATCTTGAGCTTCTTGAGGCTGTCCATCTGACTTGTGCAATGCTTCTTGAAGTGCCAAACATGGCAGCTAATAGCCATGACATGAAGCGCAGGGTTATTAGCAAGACATTCCGGAGATTGCTTGAAGTGAGTGAGAGGCAAACTTTCACCGGCCCACCTGAAAATGTGAGGGACCATGTAATGGCAGCAACAAGGGCTCTCAAACAAGGAAACTTTGAAAAGGCTTTTGATGTTATCAACTCCCTTGACGTGTGGAGGCTGCTACGTAACAAGGATAGTGTTCTTGAGATGCTTAGGGGCAAAATAAAGGAAGAGGCACTGAGGACCTATCTTTTGACATATTCTTCTTCTTATAATTCTTTGAGTTTGGATCAGCTTGCAGGGATGTTTGACCTTTCAGATTCACAGATCCATAGCATCGTGAGCAAAATGATGATTTCTGAGGAGCTTCATGCAAGCTGGGATCAACCATCCCGATGCATGGTCTTTCACGATGTTGAGCATACAAGACTGCAGTCTTTGGCATTCCAGTTGACAGAAAAGCTGTCAGTATTAGCAGAAAGTAATGAAAGAGCAACAGAATCGAGGATAGGTGGTGGTGGATTGGAGGGCATTCCCCCGAGGCGCAGGGACGGCCAAGATTATGCTGCTGCAGCTGCTGGTACTGGTAAGTGGCAGGACTTCTCCTTCTCACAAGGCAGACAGGGTGGCGGTGGTGGCCGAACAGGATATGTCGGTGGTAGATCGTTTTCTGGGCAAGCATCGAGGGACCGTACTAATCAGGCCCGGGGGACTTACAGTGGTCAAGGCTCAAGATATCAGAGTGGTGGAGGTGCGAGGGGAAGTCAGATGGATGGATCAGGTCGCATGGTTAATCTTAACAGGGGGGTTCGCGTTTAGAGATCTGTGCACAAAGTTTTGCATACGAGAGAATCACATAGCATTTTGAGGTCCTGGTTGTAGTAGAATTTATAGCTTTCTTTGTTACATAACCCAACGTTTCATTGTGTTACATTGTTTTCTGCGACTTTCTAGCATCTTTTAGCAATGCTATACTGCTTTTCTCATTTATTGACATTCATTATGTTGGCTACATTCTTTTCTAATTTAATCTGCATCGACTATTAGCTGGTAGTACGTACAACCTAGAATTTTGTCACCTTCAAAGTCGTTTCTTCTTTGCTAGATACTGCACAATATTAAACCTGACCGGCAGCCCCCACCCTTCACCCCCGCCCCCCTCTTCACCTGCCCCGTTTGCCATATGAGGGGTGCAGATTAGGCTATAATTACACGAGATAAAGCAAATTCAAAATATTGTCGCCAAAGGCCTATATGTGTTCGTGGTTCTGTTTGGGTCGGTTTTTCCCTAATAAAGAAAATAAATCAAGTAAGTCAGTTTTTTAAATATTGAAACCAAACCAATTAAGTCGGCTTTTTATCTATTCGGGTTTAGTCGGTTTTTTGTTTTTTCGGTTATTTATCTGTTTTTTTTTTCGTAAGTATGAGACATACACTATCGAACACATATTCCGGCGACTACATTTCAATTGTTCTTTGAGAAATCTATCATTTAACAAAATATATTGATGATAATTGAATCAAATAGTGATGAATAATTTAAGTACTTAATTAAAAATTGATTATTTTTAACATGAAATAAATTGGAAATTTTATACCTATAGAAAGCCTTAGTACCCTATTTATTTTAAATAAATACCATTTTAAAATATTACCATCCTATAAATACCTTTTATCCTTTATAGCAAAATATCTAAATATAGTTACATCCTACATTTAAGGCACCGTATATGCTTAATAATATTTCTCAATCTCCTTTTTAGTATTTTCTCTCACATAATTACCGCATATCTGCTCTAACACGTTCACTCTCTCTCTTTTTGCATACACTTTACTCTCTTCTCCCACAAACCCACAATTTTTTAACTCTTCTCCTACCCAAATTCTCTATTTGTATGTCATTATCAATCCCACTCTCCTCCCAAATTTGACTGAAAACTAACATAACTGACTACGTACAACCTGTTTAATACACATGAAATTGTGTTCTTTAATATGCATTATCTGAACTTGAAAGATATATCTGAATGAATGTTGTTGAATACAGCTAAATAATACACTTAAATATAACTGAATACATATGAATATAACGGACTACATACAACCTGTTTAATACATATGAAATTGTGTTATTTATATGTATTATCTGAACTTGAAAGATACATCTGAATGAATGCTGCTGAATACAACTGAATTTGACAGTTAAATACAATTGAATACAACTGAAACCAGAAAACATCTGAGTTCTTTTATATAACCTACCATCAGCATACAATTGACTTATATGTTTACTAAAAGATACAACTGGATACAACTGATGTATTATTATGAAATAAGCATGTCGTCTATTCATTTGCGCAAATATGGATTTAACATATGCTCTAATCAAAAGAAATATAATTTTTTTTTTAAAAAAACTAGCATATTCCTTCCCTTTTTGCCAATTTCAACCAGATGGCTATTTCTGCAAACGTGGCCTCTTCTCAATTTCACAAAAATTTTGAGGCCGGAAAGGATTATTTTACAAACTTGTCCGTTCTTTTACGAAAATAGCCTTTCGACAACTGAAAGATAATCTAAGGCTATTTTGGCAAGAACGAGGTAAAACGCCGCAAAGGCTGGCTCGGCTTATTTTGACCAAATATTCAAACAGCATTCGCAAATAACTCACCCTTTTTTTTATAATTAAAATGAAAAGACCTGGTTTTGCAAAGACGGCCTTTCAGTGCTTCAGAGACGAAGATTTTAAGGTTGTGTGGGTCAATCGGTCAAAATAAAAAAAATTGACCCAAATGTGGCTGTTTATACAAAATCAGTCTTCCGGCGTCCCTTTCGGGAATATTCGGCTGTTTTGAAAACGACATCACCGACTTATTTACGACGAAAATTTAATTTCGATATTTTTGGCTATTTTTGCAAAATAAGAGGTTGGACCCGATAGGGGTTGCCTACGTATCTCACATTCGGTGAGAATCAAACCCGCGTAGTTCGGTCAAATAAAACAAACTACATCTGTAAATGAAACAAACTATTTTTTTATTGAAAAATAACTAAACTATATTTTTTAGTTTATGAATAAATCACACATTTTTTTTATTTAATAAAACGTTTTTCCTTTCTTTTTCTTTTTAAGTAAAAAAAACAAACTATTTTGACACTAAAAAGTTTTTCTTTTCTTTTTCCATTTTCCTTAATATTAAAAACCCGGTCAGCATGCAAGTCTGAAGCAAATAAATGCGTAAAACAAATAGCATGCAACAGGATGGTCTTTTCATTTCAGGTGACCTGTCCTAGACGGACCCAACCCCCGTGTTGAGTCCCCTAAGTCAAATGCACGTGATGCAAACAAACGTCCTACTAGGGATCCGGTATGAGTTTATTGTTCTTCTAGGTTTAAACCCTAGGTTTATTGATCTAGACCCGAGCGAACAGCTCGAGCCGAGGAGGAGGCAGCAGCCCGGGAATACAAAAGCTTCACCGATTTTGCAACTTATCCAAACCTCATTCTAAAGTGGAAATTAGACACTATACAGAAAAGAAGTCACACGAAGTGCACCCTTCTTCATGATTTAGAAGACTCAGAGAGGAGATTGGTTTCGGCACAATTTATATGTACAATTCAGATAATATCAAAGCGGTAACATTTAGCACATTAGGCATGAAAGCATGTAGAAAAATCAAATAAAGCCAAATATAACAGTTTAACTAAGCTCGAATTCTTGAATCCTGAACCTAAGTTATGGGTCCTTTGTCCCCAGCAGAGTCGCCATAACTATCACACCTCCTTTTTGCGATAACCCGCGAGGGCGCGAGGGTAAAGGAGTTTTTCCAATTAAAGGACAATCGAAATAGGATTCATTTATTAAGAGATTCAGAGTCGCCACTTGGGAGATTTATGTTGTCCCAAGTCACCGGTTGAATCTAAAATCGAGAAAGCTATTGACTATGTTTTAACAGTCCGCGATCCATAAATTCGAGTTAGGAATTCTGTGAATCCGTGAGAAGGTGTTAGGCATTCCCTGGTTCCGTGGTTCTAGCACGGTCGCTCAATTGTTATATTTGACTGATTTATCTAATTTATACCATGCTTTAACTTATGTGCAAATTTTAACCTTCAACCGCTTTTAATATTATCATTATTTTAAAGAGAATTGCAACATCGTGAAAACACATCTCGAACCACGTCACATCAATGTACCCATGGTTACTGACGTATTTCGACTCCGTTGATATTCGGATTTGGATCACATAAATGTTCTCCCGAGTTTAGGGAAATAGACAATTAAAATATGCGCATAAATCAATTACGCGTTAGCAACTTTGCGAGGGCCATGAAAATTTGTTAAATGTCACACCTCGAATTCTATTAAAGGAAAATCACTCAACTAAGAACTACGGATATGCATATTTAAGACCAACTCAAAATTTAGTGTCACAACTACGTCACGGGAACCGTACCCATAATCGTGACGTTAAGCTACGGGCCTAAAGTAAATTGCTAAATTGATGCACTAAAAAGTGCGAAAATATTCTAATCAAATCCAGAATTACGCCAATTTCAGACTTACTAAAAGTCCAAACCAAACAAACTTAATTCACTCCAATTCAAACAAAATATAGTGTTTCATCCATTCATTATTAACTCCCAGTGAAATATTACATAAACTATAACATGCTAAATCATAATAATATTAAACATAATATGAAAATCAAGTCTTCAACGTAAAAAAAAAACCGACACCCTTTGGACCTACAGTGAAAATCAAGAAGTGATTAATCTTTTTGTTTTCTCTATATTTGTACCACAAAACCACAAAGAGTAAAACCAAAACCCACTAGATTTCGAAAGCAAAAAAAAAAATGCAGAAGAAACAAAGCTGGTGGTTAGTGATGACTTAACCAAATTTAATACAAAGATTTTAGTTGTAAATAAAGTTAGACTACAAATTCCCACTTTACCAAACTCTATTATCACAAAGCAAACTTACGAAATGACAACTATCAAGAAAATAGATAAAATAATCAAGGAAGCAACCAAAAACATGCCGTCTATTCATTTGCGCAAACATGGATAAATAACAGGGAGAAGATGAAGAAAACAGACCTCTTATTGCTGCTTATCTCTTAATGTGTATATCAAATGAAAATCTCTGACGCAACAATTCAATAGCAAACTAAAACAACTGAACCATGAACCGGAAACGGAGCTTCGAATGGATCTCACCCGGACAACTCGAACCAAAACCTCGACCTCGACACTATCTCAGTCACGATCTCAAAAGATAATGAATGGACGCTAGCTAAAAAGCCAAGCAGGTCTGGAAACCAGATTCACAATCCTCCCGCGCTCACAAAACTCAACTGGTTCGTCGCTGTCCTTTCCGGTTTCTATGCGTGTTTATGGCTGTGTGTGAGAGTTTTCCGACGAGATGTTATAGAGGGTGATGAGGAGAGCAGCGGCATGGTGTAGTAAGTGGCTGCTATGTGGATCTCGTTGGCTGGAGGGTGGTTCTGGACAAAGTGTTACTGGCGTTCAAGAAAAAAACATCGAGGATGGCTATTTTTTCTCTGTCTATTGAGTGTATTTCCCATGTATATCAAATGTATACAACTCTCTCCTCCCTAATTTGTATCCCGTCACACTCTTTCTCTCTCTTTTTTCCCCGATTTTTTTTTTTTTTTTGCTTTCCATTCTTTCCCCTTTTTCTTTGTATCGTTTTGTCTTTTTCTTTGACTTTTTTTTTTCTTCCGTTTTTTCTTTCTCCTTTCTTTGACTTTTCTTTCTTACTTTCTCCGGTTTTTTCTCCTGTTCACTCCTTTTTCCCTTCATATTTTGTATATGGTGTCTCTCATTTTCTTGTATCCCCATATCTCTAGATTTTAGGGTATTGGATATAAATTATTACGGGTTAGGTCCAAAAATTAAGTTTAAACCGGGTAGTTTGAATCCGAATATTATTCTATGCCCGGAACAGAGAATAGAAATACAATTTTATTTGATTAATCCTATGTAAGCAAAAATAACTATTAAAAATAGAACCGACAATTAAAACAAAACTATTTTTATATTTTTCAAGATTAAAGTAACTACAAAATATTAATAAAACTATATTTTTTTAAATTTCGTTTTAATATGAAAATAAAATAAAAAGTACAATTTTTGTATTTTTTAAGTTTAAAATGGCTACAAAACATTAATAAAACTATATATTTTTGCTATTTTTTATTTTAAGGTAAAAATAAAGTAAAAGAGTCAAAATTAGCTAAGATAGCTATATTAATTAGGACTAAATTAAATATTTTACGCTAAAATATAAAAAATCTCGGGAATGGTCAAAAATCACGCATCTACAATGTTCATATGTACTTGTTGTATTTTGGTGTATTCATTTACTAACAGTGCTACTCAACTGTATTATTTCATAATAATACATCAATTGTATCCAGTTATAATTTTTAGTACTCATTTATACTCAATTGTATGCTGGTGATAGTTATAATAAAAGAACTAAGCTGTATTTTCTCGTTTTAGAGAATCCAAGTTAAGGAAATAGACTTGGTACGAATTGCCATCAATTCCTATGATATATCCAATGGATTGTATTTCCTTATGAGTTCCAAAATTTGTACAGATTACTATCACGTTAATTGTGTGAACTATCCACAAGATTTGTACAAATTTGTAGTATTTATCTGTATTTCTTACCATGCATCTAATTAGAATGTTCTTCCCACTAATTACGGTCCTCACTCTTAAAAAGATGGATATTTTAGTTAGTTGAGTTAAATTAGGAGATTATCATCTGATTTGAATTTCTTCCGTTTTTAACCAGTTTAACCTTCCATTTCCGTTTTTACGCTTATTTTTTTGTTGTATTAATGAATACAATAGCTTAAATACATGAAATACATTATATAAAAATATAAAAAAGTATCTATAACACGTAATATAGCAAAACATATCTATAAATAACTAATTAAACCTAAAAAATGTGCTTTACGAAAAATTCTCTTAAAACACTGTCCACTATACAGCCTCTTATGCACGTTCCTCAAATTGATAAGCCACGAGTTGGTTAACTTTACTTGTAAATATTTAGAATATCTAAAAAATTTACAACTCTAAATATATTATCATAATGCACAGGAATGAGGGGAAAAATAAAATAAATTTTAGAAAGGGAGATGGTTAATTCTTAAATTACATATATATCAGATTATACAAACCACAGTCATTTAATTTGTAGCACGGGATATCACAAATTCAGCCACTCATGTCTTTAGATACCATGAGATGAGAATAAGAGGCGGATCTACGTGCAGTGGCGGGGGCAAGATATATGCTAAGGGTGTTCAAAAAAAATTGTATTATAGCTGACGGGAATCAAACTTGCAATCTTCTGCATATTCTAAATACTCTTAGCCACTAAGTCAAGTATTTTCCATATGTCAAGGGTGTTCAATATATTATATCTATATGTAAAAACTAAATTTATCTCTATATAAACAGTGTAATTTTCCGATGAAGGGTGTTCGGATGACCACCTTTGCGACACCCTGCCTCCGCCCGTCTACGTGTATGGTAAGGGATACACCTTGAAAAACAGCTTTATATTGAGGCACCCTGAAGCACAAAAGTGTGCTGGGGGTACTGGTCGAATGTTCTAGTTACCTTTGCTTCTGTGTGGGATATCTTAGGTTTGAACCGGGACTCCCTCGACTTCCTTAAATAATTTTTCTTTTTAGCTTAAATATTAATTGTAGCATAGATTTTTCATTTATGTCTTGTCTTTTTAGCTTAGGATTCACAAACCACCCCCCCCCCCTCCCCCCCCCCCCCCCCCTCCCCCAAAAAACAAAACCTCCTTTTTTAAAATTATTTTTTCAACTGTTTTTTGTTTTGATTAAACCCCAACCCTATAAATCTCTAAATTACGTTTCTGTTTTTTTTTTCCCAAACTTCATACCCGACTTCACCTCCTAACTCATTTATATATTCACCGAAAGTTTGTCGGCATCCGCCGGGACCCAATATCTGTTGGTAAATTATCTAATAATAGTGCTCCTGTCATCTTCAAATCTTAGTTCTGCCTCGGATGAGCATGCAGATCTCCAAGAATGGTTAACCCAAAATTTAAACCAAGTGTGCCATATCATTACCATTTTATGGTAATCTTACAAATCTAATATAAATATAGTGAAGAAAAATTATTTTATTTAGAATCTGATAAATTTTTAATGATCTTAAAATTTTATGGTAACCTAGAAATCATCTTTTAGACATTAAAAAGGTAAATTAACAAATACAAAAATCTTAAACAATTTAGGTTTCTTACATTGATCAATTTTGAACTAATTTTCCAACACATATATAAGCTTTTAAAATTGGCACGGCTGCATCCTCTCATACACGTGAAGCGGTTAAAAGTCAATGCTTTAAAAGACAATTTCATCTGATTAATTAAATAAAAAAAGAAAATTACAATGGAGATAAATAAGTAACTTGAACGAAAAAAAAAAAATCGTCCCCCCTGAAATTTATGAAAAGCCTAAAGTGACAATTTTTTTCTCATTTATTAATTGGCATTTTTGCCATAACACATGACATGTATTTATTAATTTTTTGGCGATATCGAATTAGAAAGAACATCTGCAGCAGCCACAACAATACTACCAAGAAATCCTAGGTTCTCATTGTCCTTAGTAAGAGTAGACACATAATTACCTGGTATTTTTTTAAAAGTATTCTCACAATTTGAAGCATCTTCCTCTACTATATTTCCTGCTGTGTTTACGTTACTGTATTGACCTTGTATCAAAGATTCCTCTGCAGCTTTTAAAACATCAACGGCCGCTTGGTAATAATTCAAACATAATGAATATATAACTTTTAGGTTACCGTCTTCTGTTTGATCTTGAAAAGTGTCAATCTTTGTGGTTGTTCCCGAGGCGTTTGCCACGGCTAAGTTTAGGGCTTCTTGTGTCAATGCATGAGGATTCCTATGAGGATTTAGACCAAAGACTTCCAAACAAAACCTTGGATTTTTTGATTTGATACACACTTGGGACAAAGGGTTACTTGTACTTTGTGTCATTAAGGAAGAAATAATTAGACATAATATTAAGGAAGAAGAAGAAGTAGATCTCGCCATTGTCTTGTTAATTTCTCCTTTTCCGATTTTGGAAGTTGGATTTGCAATTTTGATTATGGTAAAAGTTGAATGTAAAATCTCGAGAGGATTGTGTGCCTTAATGTGGGATAAAAAATTGTTCATTTAGTACAATTGATTAAGTTTCTATATATGTTCATTTTTATGCCATATTTTTTTTTTTTTTTTTGCCATATTTAAGACTTACCATTTGAGTTGTAACCTTCCAATTTATTTTTCTCTACATAAATAATCTAATTTTGGTATCCACCTTCTTTGGTGTGTTAAGGGGCAAAATATAACTCTTATATGCATTACCTAACTAGGACAAAGGAATGAGATTGAACTTTATTTCAAGTCGGTATATGATCGTTTACTTTGACTTTTAGTTGATTAAAGTATATGTGTTTGAAACTAATTTAATAAATAGATGCATAATAAACAATTAAAGTACCTGGTAAAAAAGTTAATAAACACCTTTTTTTATTAAAATAATCTATATCTCCTTAAAGTAGTTCCCACTAATAAGAACATGATTATTATTGGTTCGTTTCAATTTAAATGAGGTAATTTGACTTGACACAAAGTTTAAGAAAAAAAATTTAAGTATGTTGTGCTAAATGGTTAAGGAGTAAAAGTTTAGTGGGACCGTGATATTTGTATAATTATAAAGCTTCTCATTAATACTGCGTATAATGAAAATTTAAAATTAAATTATTTCTAAATAAAATGTGTCATTCTTTTTGGACGGACTAATAAAAAACATATGTCATCTAAACTGAAGCGGAGGCCGTACATGATTTCACATCCTAGATCAAATAAATACAAATAATTCACCTCTCATTTTTTTTCTAGTTCAAAATTGATTAGATAAGATTATATTTTCAAGAAACTATTTATTTGTAAGCTAAACTATAAATTGACTAAAGTTTGATAGTAAAAAAACATAATTAAATATTACACCAAAATATTTTGTAGAAGAAACTGTCCCCGGAGACATGATCGAGAATTACCATGTATGGTTGCCCCTATCCGAACGGTGAACGGGCGTTTTTTGGGGAGTTAGCTCACCCTAGTAGCGAAATTGAATCAGAAATGTATACATTTTTTGCTGATTAACTTAAACCATTATACAATAATAAAAATTTTGAGCAATCTGATCAGGAATTACTGTCCAATTTTTTCTTCTTGTTACCAAAGTAAAGGAAATAGCTTTCTCACCCAAAATGAAAATAGAAAATATTTTTGAAATTTTAAACATTATTTACAATAATGGCTGATGTTGATCGAAACAAGTAAAGCTAAATAAGAGTTTTGACGTTTGTTATAAAACGAAATAACTTTAACTCATAGCCATATTATATACAGAATACCTAACGCCATCATTTTTGGTATAAAATTTAGGGAGAATTACACATAAATACAACTCACATACATATATTGCAACTACGTGGCTCATATTTAACTTTTCAAAATTGTAGCCCAAAAATAATAGGCTAAGATTTAACATCAAACTCCAAATAGGTTCTCAAAATATCTATTCAATTTTGTTTAAAAAAATTTGCAAGCTTTTAATCTAATTTTCAAATCAGTAATTATGATTTAAATATTAGTTCAACAAATCAAATCTATTTGGTGGTGAGAAATAGAATTTTAAGATAATCCACCATTGTTGAATACTCTTAAATAAGTGGGTTTAAATTTCGAATATAGTTTTTTGAGAATTTTGGCTAAGATGTTGTTTAGAGTTATTAGAAATAGTGCAATGAGGTTGTGTACAAAATTTAAAGTCATTTAATAAAGATTAAGACCGGTCAATTATTGAACAAGCTTAAATAAGTGAGTTTTAAATTTTGAATTTGGTTTTGTGAGAATTTTAGAGTGGGTGTTTTTTTAGATTTGCTAGAAGTGGTATGAGGAGGTTGTATATAAAATTTGAAGTTATTTAATAGAGATTTGGACTGGTTTTGAACAAGAATTGCAACAGAAAATCGTGAAAGAAATTCATCTACAGAAACTTGTATAAAGCTGTATAAAAATATATAATAGTGTATAAGAGGTGTTTATACACCCATATACACAATTATACAATATTATACATCATTATACAAAAACTGACTTCGTCTTTTTTCTTGCATCTTCAATAAAATTTAACTTAAATTTTGCTTAAATCTATTCCAAATAACTTCAAATTCAAATTTTAAACTCTTTTTGATGTGCAACAACACTCAATCCAAATAACTAACAAGCTCAATATTATGTGTTGACATTGCACCTAGGATGTAGAAGCAAATCAAGGAAAGATTAATTAATAGTTACTGACCTTGGATGACACTCGGTGACGAATTCAATTGATCATTCATTTTCTTTAGAAAAGATTATAAATTCTGCAACGATCTGGAAAATTATTACTTCAAACATCAAAAGAGCTTCAATGGAGTTTTTCAACTATAATATTCGATGTTCTTTACTCCAACAATGTGATGTCATTTTCATTTAATTCTCAGAAGATTTTTGAAGATATATTCTCCTCAATATGATAATTTCAAAATCCCTCAGATTAGCCACTATGTATTAAGTTATTTAAAAAGATGCTTGTTTTCATATTATAGCCGGTGGTGGCTAAACCAAGTAAGAATCCCAAATAGCGGTTAAACTGGGTAAGACTTTTCTCCCGGTTGTATTATAGCGTAATTGTTCCTAAAATTTATCCCACCATTAATCATAGCGATAACTAGACATGAAGTAAATTCAATTTCATATTCTATCCCAAAATTAATATTCTTATCCCGATAACCGAATGATCCCTAATAGTTTAGGCACCAAAATATTTGGAGTCTCATATTTTTTAGTAGAAGTTGGTTATGAATTAATTTTCTTAAAGAATTGAGTATTTTAAAATGCAATAGTATATTTTTTTAAAAAAAGGAGGTAAAGGATACTTCTAAATATATATGAACAATTCGAAGCATATAAAAATATTTTTTTATTTTTATTTGCACGTAAAAATTGAGATAACTAGGTGATAAGAATTTTGAAAAATATTGCCTTAATGTCAAAAGTTCCTTAAAATATACTCCCTCCATGTTATTTTGTTTGTTTTAGTCTGACTTAGCACAAAGTTTAATAAAAAGATGAAGAATTTTAAAATTTGTGGCCATAAATATGCCATAACATTTGAAATATGTAGTCTTAAATAAGTCATAACATTTGTGTGACTATAAGAGCTTCCCATTAAGGAAATATAGAAATGTTCCAATTTTCCTGGAACAACTAATAAGAAAATACTGCCAATCTTTTTTGAATGAGTAGAGTAATAGTTACCCGATATTGATTATTTAGGCTTATTTTTTAAATAAACAATATTAAGAAAAATAGTACAAATAGAAGATAATACTCTAATCGATATGCCTAATCGGATAAAAGGACTTGAATCATTTTCAAATGCTTATATTGCTTATAGAATAATATTCACAATTCGTGTAACAATTGCATTTGTGGAAAAAAAGTTTTTTAAAATTAGAAGTGATAAAATCTTGCCTAAGATTAACAATGTCTAAAGATAGAAGAAATGTATTAGCCGAAGAATATTTTAAAAAAAATCAATAGCTTTGTATGTCAAAAAGCTAGAAAAATAAACTTTAAATAAAAATATATACAAAGTTTTTTTAAAAAAGAAAAAACTTAAAGCCTCTCTTGAATGTACGTATTTAGGCCACACCTCTTGTTCTTTTGGCCCTGGCTGTATCTAGACAAAAATGGGATTACATAAGCCTTCAAGTTCCTTCCTCTTTTCCTCTAACTCATGAGTTTCTGCACATGGATTGGTATTTATCCATGAATTAGCCTGTTCAAGAATATCCTCAACCTTTTTCTTGTCTGTTGCGCTAAGCTGAGCGACAATATTCTCCTCGCCCAAGATCCAGAAGTGTATTAAGCTTTGGTTCTCTTCCTGTATTCGTCATCATCTGCCTTGTACTTCTGTTCATCCTTGGCCATATTCTCAATCTCTTCCTTTGAAAGCCGACCTTTGTCATTCGTAACTGTAATCTTTTTGTTCTGACCCGTGGTCTTGTCCTCAGCAGAGACATTCAATATTCCATTGGCATCGACATTAAAGGAAACAGTAATCTGAGGTACACCTCTAGGAATAGGGTGTATACCAGAGAGCTCAAATGTGCCCAACAAGTTGTTGTCTTTTGTTATTGCTCTTTCTCCTTCGTAAACCTGAATTGACAGTCCAGTTTGATTATCTGAATATGTTGAAAATATCCTCTCTTTCTTAGCAGGAATTGCTGTGTCCCTTGGTATTAACATAGTCATAATTCCTCTTGTAGTTTCCAATCCTATTGATAGAGGCGTGACATCAGAAATCAGCAAATCTTGAATCTTCTTATTACTAACCTCTCCGCTAAGAATCGCAGCTTGTACAGCAGCACCATAGGCAACAGCTTCATCAGGATTAATACTCTTGTAAAGTTCCTTACCATTAAAGTAGTCCTGCAATAGCTGTTGTACTTTGGGAATTCTACTTGATCCACCAACAAGTACAATCTCATCGACGCTATCCTTATCCATTCTTGCATCCCTCAAACATTTCTCAACTGGCTCCATACATTTCTTAAAGAGGTCCGCGCTCAACTCCTCAAACTTGGCACGCGGGACGTTGCAGATGAAGTGGACTCCATCGTATAGGTCGTGGACGTCAAATATTGCCTCGTCATTTTCAGTAAGAGTACGCGTCATCTTCTCACAAGTCGTCCATACTTGGCTTAATGATTTAGGGCTATGCGTAAGATCCTTCCTGTGCTTTCTCTTGAATTGCAGGACGACGTGATTAACCAATTTATTGTCGAAATCTTTCCCTCCAAGATGAGTATCTCCCGCCGTGGCTTTCACCTCAATCATACCGTCGCCAATAGTAAGAACAGAAACATCAAGAGTACCACCACCAAGATCAAAGATAAGCACATTCTTCTTTCCTACATCACTACTACTATCTTTTTTGTCCATAAAATAAGCAATGCCTGCAGCTGTAGGCTCATTGATAATGCGCATAACATTCAAACCAGCAATAGCACAAGCATCTTTGGTAGCTTGACGTTGCGAGTCATTAAAGCAAGCTGGTACAGACACCACGGCGTTTTTGACAGTTGATCCAATGAATTTCTCAGCAACTCTCTTCAACTTTGTAAGCAACATAGCTGAGATTTGTTCAGCAGTAAACTGCTTTCCTTCTTCCTTGTAGTTTACACAAATCATTGGCTTGTCACCAGGTCCAGCAATAACTTTAAATGGCCATATTTTTATGTCACTCAGTACAGAGGGATCACTAGCCCTCCTCCCAATAAGGCGCTTTGTATCTGTTAATAGGAAAATACACCTACCATTATTATAGCACAAAGGAGAAATGGATATCATACTCATACTGCATGCAATGTATTTATATAGTACTAGGGGTAGCAAAATGGTTCAAAAAAAACAGTTAACCACCCATATTATCCACTAAAAAATAGGTTGTATAATTAACTTTTTAAAAACGGGTCAAATATGAATAAGAACCATATTATCCATTTTCTAAATGAATAACGAATGAGTAACCAATGGATAACCAATGGGTCTAATTTTTAGAGTTGTAAAGCCCCAAATTGGGCGTTCCTCAAGCTAGGGACACTAAGAATTCTCCCAAAAGTGATCATATACAAGAAGCCATGGATAATATGCCAGTTAACCCGTTTTTTATCCGTATTAAATATGGGTCGGGTCGGATAATTGATCCATTTTTTCATTACCCGTTTTCGATCCGAACTATATCCGACCCGACCCGCCCGTTTGCCACTCCTATACAGTACCATCCAGAAACTAATATCTCTCTCAAAAGTTGCTTGATACTAAAATTTTTATTAATTTTTGAACTTAAATGCAGCTAGATAATTCATCTTTGTAAAATTAGAATTTAGATATTCAAGAATTACAATATACTATTATATATAGTAGCAGTATAAGTTGGAAACCGGAAACTAATCTCTCTATGAAATGATCTAAAATAAAATGAATTCATATTCATATTAAATGCATTGAGGTTATGGAGATCCAATAAAAAAAATAATCACATACTCTACTGGATGCAATGTAATTATAAAATCCAAGCAATTATTTATGAATGACAACACACACCGGTCAGCATGATAATTAAACTTGATTCGGCACAGATAAATCTAGTATCTTTTGCTTAAACTCTATATTTATATTAGGAAATTCATTAAATATATTAACTAAGACGAATAATAAACTTGATAACAAGTCCGAACTCATAAACTTTAAATACTAACTTCTCCACGGAATTGTAACAAATATAACATGCATCCATCAACAACCACACTATTTCAATAAACGTAAAAATAATAGTAAGAATTAAGATTTTGAGAATCAAATGTTTACCGAAAACAGTGTTAGTGGGGTTATTTTCGATACCAAGCTTAGAACTGAGACCAATCCCACGCCGATCTTCTAAGAATGAAACATAGGACGGCGTCATACGAGCGAGCGAGCTCCCACCGCAATCTTCAGTGATCATCTCCACATGATCATTTTTCCAAACGGCGACGTAACAGTTTGTGGTTCCGAGATCGATACCGATCGCCGGACCTTCTACTTTCCCGGCCATTGGTTTTTACACTTCCGGCGAGACACGTTAGTATAAATGGAATATGATTGGGCTTTAATATAAATTGGATTGGGCCCAATCTAAAGTGACAGTGTTTAATGGATCTAAAAATGTTCTTTTGAATCTGATCTAACAAATAAGTGGTATGCTTGGACGGACTTAATTTACGGAGACTTGGTCTTGCTATTACTTGCGAAGTGGAGGATTGTCAAACAATCGCTACTCTTCTTCTTTTTTTCTATTTTTAAACTAGTTTTAGTATAAGTGTGTTATACCGTGTGCACAAAATATTAAACAACAAATAAATTTTGAATATAACTTGAACTCATAATAAGTATAGAAAAGTTTACCTCATACTAAGGATTGAACATTTACTTATTAGTTTATACATCAACACAATGGCGGACGCACGTGATGGCAAGGGGTTTTCAAATCAGTCAGTATTTGACAAAGAACCTAACGGAATTTAACAAGCAGTAACCGGAATAAAAGTTTTCTAATTGAACCCGCTTCACAAAAAAATAATATCTATATATATAAATTTTGATTAAAGCTGCGTATATTCTGTATAAATATTTTATTTGAACCCACTTAATAATTACTATTTTATGACTAAAATTATGTACTTTTAAAATTGAACTCGCTTGCATAATATTCTAGGTCCGTTATAACATCAACGTTAAAATATACCGTTACTAGTTTGCATGAGTTGGACAACATATCCCTTTATTCTTCAAAGTCTGCTCAATGTTTAAGGTGCAGGTTATTTATTACAAAAGTTTATTTACGGTTTTGCATATTAATATCAAATATAGATTCAAAAGAAAATTTTGAACCGAAAAATAAGAATTTAGCATATTAGAAAATTTTATTTCATAACAGCACGATATACGCTAATTTTTTACGAGTAGTTTATCTACAATTGTCAAAATTCAATAAATGAGTTACAACTTAAAAAACACAAAATTGTAAATTGTTTTCGTGCGCATGGTAATCATATTAATTAGCAAAATTTTATTTTATGAGTGAGACAGAAAAATCTTGCACCACACCTTAAATTAGTATTATGTGAACGAGAACAATCATTTTTCATGAGATAATGAAAATTGTTTGCCTTATGATTAAATTAAATCTGGATAGATGCAAGGGCGTCAATTCCAATCTCTATACTTTAATTAATATAATTATTAATAAGATCTTTAATTGAGAGTTAGAATTCCTAATCAATTTTCTGTTACAGAATGCTACTACTCTAACAAACTCTATTAAATTTATAAATACATCAACTTTTAAACTGATAAAACTATATGAAATATGATAAACAAAAATCATAATTGACAACCTTTTAATTCACAATTATCTATCATGAATAAACATACGTATGTTATTATATAACTTCAAGAAAAAACAAAAGATTAGAGAATTTACATAAAATCACAAGCAAGTTCACCTCCACAAATAATGACACTATTAAAAGTTTATGATAAGAATAATAAATGCTTGCTCTTTTATAAAAGTGTTCAATTCTTAATTCTGAGTTATTTTAATTTTAAAATTATAGATTAGTTGTTATATCCTAAAACTATAGAATCTAATTCTTCTACTTTTTTTTATCCAAAGGCATATATATATATATATATATATATATATATATATATATATATATATATATATATATATATATATATATATATATATATATATATATATATATATATATATGTATATATGTGCGCGCGCGCGCGCGGAGGCGCACAACGGTTAACATAAATCACAATTTTTAGCAATTATGGTTTGATGAAAAACAGATTTCAACAGTTCCAACTACCAATTAGATCAATTCCCAAACCAATTTGGTTCTTTGTCCCTTCCCATTTAAGGTCACTATTAAATGTGCGTAATTTGCTAACAAAGGATCAAATATCTATATTATATCATTTGTGTCTTTCCAAAATCTCAATTCTCAGAAGTCAAGATTGATTCTTGCCCCTCGTTATTTCATCACAAAAACAAGATGTACGTATAACTATAACGATCCGGCCGGTCATTTTAAGAATTAGGGCTCAGATTCCTTATTAATTGCTTCCTCCGTATCTATTTCTATTATTGTGACTTGCCGGGAAGATTCGTTTTGAGTT